>VOQK01012089.1:0-11129 GCA_015052645.1 Benitochromis conjunctus
TACACTGATTATCCCCAACTGATCGCGGCAGATGGCTGCCCCTGCATGGATCTGCCGGTGGTTTCTTCCTATCAAAAGGGAGTTTGTCCTTCTCATTGTCAAAGGCTTGCCAGAGAATCATCGGATTACTGGGGTACTGCCTTTAGGATTTTTACCTTTACCTTAAAATATAAAATTATTGCAACTTTGTGCTATATAAATAAAATGAAATAATGAACCGTAGTGATAAAAGCAAACCTAACATTATGAACACTGACAGGTAAAATGAATAACACTGATTATCTCTTCATCATGGCACCTTACTGGGTGGCATATATACAGGGATGAAGTGGAAACTTTGCCTCAAAGTTGATGCATAGATGCAGGAAAAATGGGCAAATGTAAGGATCTGAGTGAGTCGAGCAGTGGGCGGGCCTTTGCTGCATTGTGACTGGTGTAAGTGATGGGACAGGGGACAGTGTTGAAAGTAGAGGATGGGGAATTGGCAGGTAGTAGGACTGTTCCATTATTTGTCAAAGTGACATCAAAAGCTTTTCAGGCTGTTCGATAGGTTTGAATTGTTGGTGGAGTGAGGGGCTTAGGCTTGTAGTTGATTAACTGCCTGAGCCCTTACCAAACAGAAGATTCATGAGCTGAAAACTGGTGTTGTAGTTTCTTTGAGTACAGCTGTTAAACCTCTCTCACAACCTTGCTAAACCTGTACTTTCAAGTAAACTCATGCGGGGCATGAAAAGGTTTAGAGTGAATGTAAAAAGACTTCAGATGAGGAAAGCAGTGTTATGGACTGATTCTTATATAGCACTTTTCTACTCTCCCGGAATACTCAAAGAGCTCTATACAACAACCTCATTCACCCAGTCACACCCATTCATACAAGCACTTTATTCTATACTTTAATGCTCTAACTAACATTCATACATTCACACTCCGATGGATGCATCGGAGAGCAACTTGGGGTTAGTATCTTGCCCAAGGATATTTGGCATGTAGACTAGGGGAGCCAGGGATCGAACCACCAACCTTCCAATCAGTAGCTGACCTGCTCTACCACCTGAGCTACAGCCACCCCAGTGTTGCCAAATAACACTCACATCATTACACCAGTCACTGGTAATATAGAAACAGACACCTTCATTTTTTCTGGCTGGTGAGCTCTGTGTGGCGATGCTCTGAGGAGTTGGAATCCTGCGAGTCTGGTATCAATCCACACAGCACACTTACATAGTGTGCATATATTGTATGTTGCCGGCGTGGTGAGGTTGGTGGTGCGGATGCAGGGGAGGAGTGTAGCAGTGGGTTCAGGGCATGGTGTCTGCTGGTGAGCATCTTCTAATCATGCCTTCCCTATTTCAGTAGGGGCGGGGCTGGAGAGGAGGGAGGATTGGCTTCAGGAGGCGGATGCTGCTACATTGCAACATTGGTTTGCGGATGTGTTCTCCACCCTGCCCGGCCATACGAATCTCATGGTGTACCATTTTGAAACGCAGGCTGGCATGACGGTGCGTTCACGGCCCTACATTTTGCCTGGGTACAAAAGGCAAATTGTGCAAACGGAATTGGCAGAAATGCTGAGGCTGGGAGTGATAGAAGAGTCGCACAGTGCTTGGTCTAGCCCCATACTTCTTGCAGCGAAGAAAGATGGGTCAATACGGTTCTGCGTGGACTATTGCAAGGTGAATGAGGTGTCAGAGTTTGATGCCTATCCCATGCCCTGGGTTGATGAGCACTTGGACCAATTAGGCACTGCTCACTTTTTACGACCCTGGAGTTATCCAAAAGCTACTGGCAGACTCTCTTGTCGACAGAGTCTAAGAAAAGACGTCTTTTTCCACTCTGTACGTTTTTTACCAGTTTGTTACACTTCCGTTCCGCATGTGCAGTGGGTGGCCATGGTATTGGAATCCCTGAGGTGGGTGGGGCTCATGGCCAACCCAAAGAAGTGTGTGGTTGACTGACCTCACCCGAAAGGGTGCCCCAGATATGAGTCAGAAGAAAGCTGTCTTTGGGGAACCTCTGCTCCACACCCCTAACTTCTCTCTGCCTTTTATTCTACACCTCGAGCAGAGGGCTGGGGGCCATTTTGTCCCAGCAGGTAAGGGGTGGCTGACCGCCCCCTTGTGTGCATCAGTCAGAAACTGTCGGAGCGGGAGGCCAGGTGCAGCAGCGTGGAAAAGGAGTGCCTGGCCATCCAGTGGGCAGTCGACTCCCTTTGTTATTACCTCCTGGGTTGCCCTTTCACCCTCTGTTCAGATCATGCCCTGCTGCAATGGCTCCACCACATGAAGGATGCCAATGCCTGGATTATACGGTGGTATCTGGCTTTACAGCCTTTTAAGTTCAGAGTGGTCCATAGGCTGATAGGCAAATCTGAGGTCAGCCATCCAAAGCAAAGTTTGGTGCACAAGAGAAGGGAAGAAGAGAGCACAGGTAGGGAGGAGGGGTGGAGATGAGTGTCAGGGATGATGTCCAACAGAAGGATAGCAGCAAGAGTGAAAGGGAAGGTTTACATGGTAGTCAGACGTGCAATCATGTATGGTTTGGAGATTCAGAGATGTAGTGAAGGAGTACATGTAGAGAGTAGGTGTGACAGAGGGGTCATGTTTGAGTTTTCTTAATATTCCTTGGTTTTGTATCTGTCATGTTCTGAGTTCTGCGTTTGGGTCCTTCCCTTGTCTGCTGCACAGCTCACCTTGACAAGAGGAGGATACTAGGGATAGGGCAAGATGGAGGCAGATGATCTGCTTGTCACGGTTCTGGGTCTTGTGACCCAGTATTTTGTATTTTCTTGTGTTTGTTATTCATTGTATGTTTACTTAGCTCTTAGGCTGCTTAGTTTAGGTTTAGTTATTAGATCCCCTTGTGTCTTTTCCCCTATGCTTTAGTCTCCGTGCCCTTCATGTGTTTCATGTCTGACCTGTTAGTCAAGTTCTTGTTGTCATGTCTGCATTCTGTTTCCTGTTTTATTTTGAAGGTCTGTGTCCTATGTCAGTGTAGTCTGCTTTGCTTTCCTTGTCATGTGTGTATTTAAGTCCTCTGTTTTCTGTGTGTCATTGTCAGGTCGTCTGTGTTACACTGTGTTACTCACCCTCAGGTCGTCATAGTCTTCATGTTGTCATAGTTTTTCATAGTCTTCTTAGTCATTACTTTATGTATGCCCAGTTTAGGTTTGAGTTTAGTTTTGCCTTTGTGCTTGCCTTTTGTTTTGTACTCTGTTAATCAGCCAAAATAAAGGCTCGCTTTTTGTTTTAACCTGCAACTCCTCGCCGGTGTCTGCTCCTGGGTCCACCTCACAAAACATCACGGCGCACCCCGTGTTGTGACACTGCTATTGCTAAACAGAGCAGCTGAAAGAAAATAAAAAGTGTTGTTTTTAATTTTTCTTAGTTTCCTGTTTTTAGGATTAGTATTTTTAAAATCCTTGAACAGGCCATTCATGGTTGAGAACCCTCCAATGTGGCTGAATTAGAATCATTCTGCCAAGATGGATTTAAATTCCTCACCAGAGAAAGACTCATTGCCAGTTATCATAAATGCTTGTTTGTAGCATTTATGATAACTGGCAGCAAATTCTTAGGTTTAGGGGACAAATCGTTTTATCATTTGAAAACTGCATTTTGTATTCACTCAGTTTATCTTTGTCTAATATTTAAAATTTGTTGATGAAACACGTAAAAGTTTTAAATATGCAACAACCATCAGAGGGGCTGTCGTGGAGAACTACCGGTACCTGGGGGTACACACGGACTGTAAACTGGACTGGTCCAAGAACACTGAACCTGTCTTCAAGACAGAGCCAGCTTTTCCTACTGAGGCGGCTCAGGTCCTTCAATGTCTGTAGGAAAATGCTGAGCATGTTCATCACTCTGTGGTAGAGAGTGCTGTGTCCTTTGCAGCTGTGTGCTGGGGCAGTGGGGTGAGGACAGCTGATGCTAACAGGCTGAACAAGCTGATTAAAAAGGCCGATTCTGTCCTGGGTGTCAGACTGGAGAACCTGGTGGAGATGACTGAGATGAGAATGCTAAAAAAGCTTCTCAGTATCATGGACAACCCCTCTCATCCCATGCGCGCCTCCATGATGGACCATGGGAGAACATGCAGCAAAAGACTCATCGCCCCGAAATGCAGAACTGACCGCCACAGGAAATCCTTCTTACTCGTGGCAATAAGACTGTACAACTCCTCCTCGCTCTGTAGGTGACTTTTAGGATTAATATTAATGTAACTTTGTCTTTTACTCATTGTGTTATATTATCATTCATCTGTTTGTTATTGATTGAATGTTTGTCTCATTCTCCCATTATATGCTGCTACACTATTATTATTCATTGTACAACGTCTGTCACTTGTATTGACAGGTATGTTATGTTATTTTATTTTATTGTATTCTATTTTTATTGTATTCGATTTTATTCTATTCTTGTGCACTTGTTTTTCTTGTTCATCTTGCCGCAGTGAACATGCTCATGACAAAAGAATTTCCCTCGGGATAAATAAGGTTCCTATCTTATCAAACTAAGAAATCGAGCCCCGGCTCGGACAGTCTCGGTCGTTGTGTCCTTGGGCAAGGCACTTCACCTACTGCCTACTGGTGATGGCCAGAGGGGCCGATGGCGTGATATGGCAGCCTCGCTTCTGTCAGTCTGCCCCAGGGCAGCTGTGGCTACAACTGTAGCATGCCTCCACCAGTGTGCGAATGTGAGAGTGAATGAATAATGGAATTGTAAAGCGCTTTGCGGGTCTCTGAAAAAGCGCTATAGAAATGCAATCCATTATTATGCAGTGTAACTGTATACAGTCCTATTTTTGCCTCGTCTTCATCAGATTGCTTGTTCCCTGTAGTTATATGTAAATTTTTTGGACTTGTGCATAAGCCCTAGCCTATAAAGGCTCAACATCTTCTCAGTGTTTGGGTTCTCTCTGCACTGTCAGGGTGTGGTTCATTGGTGTAACGATGAACAAAGGAAGACAGAGGACTTAAATACACACAGGAGGTGATCAGAGGAAATGACAAAACATGGGGAAACACCTGACTGAAACGAACATAATGAAGCTACAGGGGAAGTGAAACTAAACACAATAAGGAAAGAACACAAGACTCTTTCAAAATAAAACAGGAAACATGGAGAAAAATACACTGATCAAAGAATAAAACTAAAATACTCAAAACACTGGGTCGCAGAACCAGTACCATGACATGCACAACCCAATTAACCCTAACCTTGCAGATGATTTTATTTTATTAATCTTAACTCTGAAATATTGTGAACAGTATCAGTGGACACTAATTTAGCAAACTGTTTATGTGTATGCTCTTTAGCCCCCAAAATACGCTATGCTTTTTTACTTTGATGATTGCTTGTCTCACTGAAGAAAATCCTGCCTATTGTGCCAAAAATGTAACAGATCTGATAAGTCAAGTCTCTCTGTAGTAAAAAAGAGAAATAGTGTATATCAGTGCCCACCGCTTTTCTGAACACTCTAATTGTCTTAATCAACATAAACACACTCGCTCCACTGTTAGGCCCAGCAATAGTAAAGCCCAGGCTTTCTAACTACCCACTCAGTGCAAATGACTCCATTGCTACACTGATATGTTGATGGGAATTAGCAGATTTGTAGAGTATAATCACACCACGTTTCCTCAGAGGCAGAGCCGGTTGGAAGGGAGCATTATGGAATAATTGGATAGGCAAATGAGAGTGTAGCCATGAACAGGAGACATTAAAAAGAATTCCCTTGCTGGGAGCTCTGTGCTACCTGGATGTTGAAAGCCTTCAGAACAGGTGATTAGACAGGAGTAGATGTCATTAAAACTGCATTAGCACAAAACCCAGGCCCCAGTGCTCACTGCAATCGCAGACACACACTGGTGAAGTAGATCATAAGTGTTTGTGAGTTTGTGTATGAAAAACCTGTGTGCGTCTGCTGAGTATCTAATGACTCATTTAGGACCCCTACCCCTGGGAAACGTGACAGTAAGGACCCTCTTGTGGCTGGCTCACTAAGTGCCTGCTTATTAATTAAACACAGCGGAGGCTCAGGGGATAGCAGCAATGCTGCATCAGCTTGTCAAGTTTCATTCTACATGTGGGTAAATGAACAGTATCCTCCTCCAAGTGGAGCACAGCCTGCATGCTTTTTGGTTCCATGCATCTGAAATTATGACAAACAAATTCTATGACAACAGATACTGACATGTGGTAAATACAGGATGGCTTCCTTTTAACAGGTGTGTAGGTAAATGTTTGTAGTAAGTTTTGAGTGTAGTCTTGGAATGCAGATTTCACTCACATCTTGAGAATGAGAGAATTGAATAAGCAAAGTGGTGCTGTGAATGCCAATTATCATTCTACCATTAAAAAAACTCTTTCCCAGCCTAGTAATTTCCCTCCAATATGTTTTTCCAATTATGAATTAAACTCAAATAAGCCAGGGTAATGAACCCAGTTAATCCTTTTCTAAATCCATCGCTTTCTCTCCTTGACTGTGACTATATTGCTGAAACTGTACACGACAACCAGAACTGACCTCTTCTAAACTGAGATTCTAAAGGTATTTGAAGGAGTTCTGTTCTTTATTATTACGTTATTCACATATGCAGAGATTCAGCTTGTGGCTGTATCACCTCTGTTTGAACTCGTTTATAAGCCTCTGTGTAATGTTCTCGTATTACTTTCCTATAACAGGTTTTACAGAGATGCAATTTCATTTGGCGTAATGCTCCAACTATCGTATTTGTTTGCATTTTGGTGTTAGACTAGAAGATAATAATGAAAGACTGAGCCAGTTGTTTGTGATTCCCATTAAAGTGAATGGAGGAGCCTACTGAAGTGAAACCTGAGTTACTCCTACTGCAGCGACACTGCTTTGCCCAAAACCAATAAACCCTGAAGCTAAAACGTTGACACAAAAAAATAAAAATAAAAATAAAATGTGTGACCATGTGTAAGAGAGTCTGTTTTCAGTGCCTGGATGGTGCCCTGACAACTTATTAAATCTTTAATGCAGAGAGCATAGTTAATCACAACAGACATTCTGAAGTTATCAGGGGCCGAGCACTGAGAGTGCGAAGGCCCTGTTGTATCTGCTGCGCTTATTATTATTATTATTCTGGCAAATGAATTGGCTTTTTGAGGGCCTAAACATGCTCAAATACTCATGAAATTTTGCACACGTGTCAGGTCTGGTGAAAATTTACGTATTTTAATGTCTTTAGATATGGGCAGGGCAAAATGGCTCAGTAGCGCCACCTAGAAAAAAAACCCCCTCAATCCCCAATGAATGTATGAAATTTGGTACACATAAATAACATGGACAAAAAGTCCATTACAGCCATGTCACAAAACCAACAGGAAGTCCGCCAATTAGAATTGAAGGTGTCATTTTTTGCCGATTTTGCCATTTCCATGCCTTGTACTTTTGCAAACTCCTCCTAGGGATTTGGTTGGATCAGCTTCATATTTGGTCAGTGTCAACTTCACACCTGGGCCATGTTAAATTGCGGAGCTTTTGAGTTTTTGCCATAGGCTTTTTTTCCATGGCGAATTTTGATTATTCGTCATAAAATTCTTATTTGCTCTCATTCACACATACATTATCCAATCTGGATCAAACTTCTTACATATGATACGGCTCCACCCCTGAATATATTTCAACTGCCATATTTGACACCAGGGAGAGCGCCACCTAGTGGGACCAGGAAATGTCATGTTTTATACTTTGGGGTACAGTATAGAGGTGGGTGACCCAAGCAACCTCAAATTTGTCCAGGAAAGCCTTAAGGAGTTGGTCTTGCGTTACATTGAAAACTATGAGTTTTCGCCAAAGGGCGTGACCCCAGCAGCATGGCAAACGTTGATGTCTCGCCGTGAAGAACAAAATTGTTATAACTCAAAGAAATCTAGTCTGATCACTACAGAAACATGCTGACAGACCCGCCCTGAACAGATTGATATGTCCATTGTCAGGAATAGTCAGAGCGCCACCTAGTGGAAATGTCATGTCTTATACTTTGATGTACTGCTCCTCACAGGTTGATCAAATCCACCTGAAAAGCAGTGAGAATAAACAGCAGTCCCTCATGTTGCTTCACTGTCAAAATTGTGAGTTAGCATTGAATGGTACACCCTGGTGGCAAGGGGATTTCGCCATGAAACAGGAAGTAGCTTTTGAGGGGCTTGGAAAGATCAAAACTTCTTGAAATCTGGCACACACCTCCAATGTGAGGAAGGCTTTCTCGTTGTCTGGTCATTTTCATGGAATATTGAAAAATGGCTCCACAATGCCCCCTAACAAATGTCAAAAGACCAGCCCCTGCCCTGTGTTTCATCTATAAGTCTGAAATGTAGCAGGTTTATGTAAGATATCAACATGAACAAAAAAGCCTCTTGCACAATATTCCAAACCCAACAGGAAGTCAGCCATTTGTATGTAATTTTGGCTACATTTTTCTGTGTTTTTAGGCCTCATACTTTAACGAACTCCTCCTAGGGATTTCTTGACATCGACATGATCTTCGGAGTGTGGAATCTAAATACCTTTACGATGTTAAATTGCAAAGCTTATGACGTTTCGTGAGTTTCAATCACTCGTCAAAAAGGACTAAACTGCTGTCACTCAAAGACACATTGCCCAGTCTCTCCCAAACTTCACAGGCATGATGAGAGTCGAACTCAGAAAAGTTTGATATGCCATTTGTCAGTAATGTTAGAGCGTCACCTAGTGGGAACAGGAAATGCAAGGTAGACTATAATCACCATTGAACGAGATGAAATTTTTGCTCGTGGTTCTACGCATGAAATCCATCAGTGTGACATCAGATCAGACCTGCTGAGTGTAGGTGTTGGGCGTGGCTCAACCCACTGGGGTGCGAGGGCCCTCTCAACGCTGCTTGCAGCTTTAATTTGCAAATTGTTTTTCTTAAATACTGACAATTTTTCCAATTCAAAAAGACAGAAAAGAGGAAAATTCGCTTAAATGATCTCACCTGGAATTGAATTTTAGAAATTGTGTTAATAATTTTTAAGATTCAAGGGCTGAATGGTTTATACTTATATAAATCTATATTTCACCGAAATCTGACTCCACTCATCTGTAATTTAGTTCACATAGCTGTGAAGATATAGTAAAAATAGTTACACTTTCTCGCTGTACATCATTTGGACCAATATTTTGTAATATATAATTTTTCAGCAAAACCTAATTCCAAAACAAAAGGCACATGGAAACAGACTCCTGACTCCACTTGGTGGCTGTCATGCTGCCCCTGAGTATCACTGATTGTAGTGGGAACTAAAAAAATTGTCTGTCTCTTCTAATCTCCTTCTTCAGCTTCCACATCCCATGTTTCTTTCTCACAATTCCTTCTTTGCCTCTATCTGATGCTGTCACTACTTAATTATGGTGAAGTGTTTAGTGCCTCGGAGACCTCACTAAGTGACTGGCGACATTTGGGAGAAAGTTTACAGTGCCACTTCTTTTCAAGATTACACTCTTTTAGATGTACGCTCGCAAGCACGCAGTCAAAATGAAGCCGTCACCCTTTATACACCTAATGAGGATAAATTCCCTAGTTGAGGAATCCCATTATTTATATCAACTGATGGGCCCCTTCATCAACTCTTCATCAAACCACTAAAGCCTTGTACATGACGAGGCCTGTGAGCTAGCTTCCCTCCTACTAAAACAAAGTACCGACTTTGAGCAGATATTAAACTCCGCCAGAGAAATGGGAAAGTTAGTAGTTGTGTCAGAGAGGGGAAATCCAAATATGTTTAATGGTAATGGTGGATTTGTATCACTTTGTAAAGCAACGGTTGTTTATCTGTGAGTTTAATTATCTGTGACTTCACTCTTAGTAAAAACTTGACTAACTCAGTTGTAATTCCATTGCTTGTATTTAGCACCAGAGGCCATAAGATATTTTTATTTTTATTTTTAAACCCAGGATTCCAACACCAGAGACATACCCTATCCATAACCATTATTACTGCTGCGTGCTACAATTTTAGAATACTTCATAGCATGTTTCACTTCTCATGGCATCACTTTTTTGTTGTATTTGTTTTTGTTAAAGGTGAAAAAGGCACAGCTTTTGATGAGGCAGAGTCAACATGCCACACTCAGATGACTTACAGTGAAATGTTGTGTTTAGGTGAGATCCAAAGAGAACATATAATAATTAAAAATAATGAGCAATATTTTATAAACATGTCATGTGAACTGAGGGCAAGACAGCAGGAATGAAAGCTCAATACAGAGTGTACATTTCAACCAAGACCTTGGAAAGTGGGGCGCCCCCTGGTGGGATTTATAGTAGATCTATAAACAAAAAAGTGGATCATCAGAATTTGCTGACAAATGACTGTAGCCCACTCACAACATCTATCTGTTTGCCAGGAATACAGCAGGGACAAGCTCCGTGAGTCTAGTAACTGAATATACACAACACAATGAAAAGTTAGCCTGCTACTCACTGTTTTTAATGATCTGTTGCTTTTGATTTGTTTTTTAATGTAACTGCGCTAATGCTGATGTTCTCAAGAAATCTTCTAAATTTCACTTTCATAGAAGCCAGTTTGTAGCTGCTGTTATATAACAGCACATATAATGGTTGTTGCTTGATATGAGACAGTCAGGTGAGTATAATGCTAATGCTTGCTAATGCAAATACATTGTTTTCTTTGTGTGGTTTCCAATGTAAGACCATGCTGATGGTTATAGTGTACCTATTCTGTTGTCAGTGGCCTTTGGAATGGAAATAGATGCAACACTCCTACCATCTTTCACTGACTGTATTTGCTGATTTTCTTGAAAAGCAGTGACTATCTTTAAGTGCACAGTGGCACATACAGTGGCTTGCAAAAGTATTGGGCCCCCTTGAACTTTTCCACATTTTGTCACATTACAGCCACAAACATGAATCAATGTTATTGGAATTCCACGTGAAAGACCAATACAAAGTGGTGTACACGTGAGAAGTGGAACCAAAATCATACATGATTCCAAACATTTTTTACTAATAAATAACTGAAAAGTGGGGTGTGCGTAATTATTCAGCCCCCTTTGGTCTGAGTGCAGTCAGTTGCCCATAGACATTGCCTGATGAGTGCTAATGACTAAATAGAGTG
>VOQK01012091.1:24887-45058 GCA_015052645.1 Benitochromis conjunctus
ATAAGTTAATGAAAGTAATCCACCTTGGAAAAAGACAGCATTAGAAGTGCAGGTAGCTAATCGGCAGTTAAGGCCAACGAATCGCTGATGCAAACTTGATATTAAATATCTCCAAAGACCTGCACAGGTAACATGCTAACACACAAAACAATAGTTAACAGTGAAAGGCTGCAAAGTCAAAATGATGCTCAATAGCAAACAGAGGGGTGTACAATGGTGTAGAAGCTCGTATCCTGCTACTGAAATAAAAACATATTTTGATATCCATAAGCAAAAAAAAAAGGTTATTGTCTCAAAATTCTAGCTTGCTAGCTTAGGCTCTTGAGAAAATAAGTTAAAACTTGACATTTTGACTTATTGACTAGTTTAAAAAAAAGAGAGTTTTTTTTTTTCAGTGGTGGAAACAAGCTTTCATATGAAGAGAAGTAAAGTGTAATCACTTGTTAACATCACGAAAAGGCTTGGTTAGTAAAATTAACCCATGCACTCTAAGGTTCAGATGTCTACTAAATATTGTTAAGTAACATTTATCTTATACACGTAATTCTTCAACTCCTGTGGCTGTTTAGTTCTACCATATTACATATTTTAAGCCTTTACTACTGTTTTATGTCTCGAAGTGACCATTTTGAGGGGGAGGATGGAGTGCCAGCTTTCAACAAACACTAATTACCTTGGTTTGCAAGCTAGTTAGGTTTGAGTGCATTGTGCAAAGATGCCTCATTAGTTTAGTAACCTCCATATAAAACCTGATAATTTCACTCATCAAAACTGGAGCTCAGACTTCTTGGATGGTCTGTTAGTACAATTAACGCAGATCACCCATATTCCTGATCAGATAATTGTATTAAAATGCCACAAAAGGCTCCCAAAGTACAAAAACAGCCCAATTAGCTGAGGTGAGGCCTAGCAGACACCTAGAAGCTACAGCTGCCTGTGTCACCATCCACCCATCATTCACAGAGGCCAAACCCTAGCTTTAAGACTTAATTCTATATGAATGGGTCAGCTATAACAATAATCACCTCTTCTACAGCTGTTGTGAAGGGTGAAATTAGCTATAATGAGCAAAACAGTTTTGGTATCAGGCTGTGAACATACTTATTTCTGTTGTAAAGGTGGACATTTTAACATAGGAGACTGACTCACTGCTGGAGACATCCATGAGCGGTAATCAGAGGAACTGCAGCTTTTGGCACATCCACGTTAGCTTCATTTGTCAGCTGTAGAATCTGCTTCTTTATTTGTAGAGTAGAGTTGTTGCTGCCACACATGTCAGTTAAACACAGTCAACTTACTTAGGTCAATTATTTATACTTATTTTGTTTCTGTCCTGACTTGAACACTAGGGATTTGTACAGATATGTGGGCATATGCAAGATTCAAACAATGAAGAAATACTACTTTGTCTTGTTTCTGTCTCTGAAGCCCTTCCCTGCCTCCAAAAGAATGTTTAACGTCGGATGTGAACGTCTCTTTTTGATGTTTTTCCAGCCATTCACTGACTCATGGTCGATGACTTCAGCCTCAGTTGAGTGCAGTATATCAGGCCACTTTGCACTTACTATAACCGCTACTCTTTTTACCCAGTGTTTTTATAGGAAACCATAGCAACAACACTTCATGCTACATTTCCTGTCATTGCTTTCAGGTGCAAAGAACAGCAGGTGCATTGCTTCTGGCTGCATGGCATTCTTGTCTATTCAGAGGCATTCTCAAGGTGAAAGGATTGGTTAAGAAGCAGTTGCTCTTTGATTCAAACAGTAGAAGAAATTTATTTGTATTATATTATTTTAAATATTTAGTGATAGTAGAGCTTTCTTTTCAAGCTGTAGACACAGCTCCACCACCATATGCCAGCTGTCTGCGTGAAGATGAAATATACACAGTGAGAATGTGGCTGCTTTTCTTTTCTACTAATCAGATCCAGTGGGTGCACTCGGCAGATTTAAGCGTGCTAATGCTACCTGAAAACTGCCTAATTAAGAGTAAGATCAAACTCTACCCAGTCTAAAATCAGAAACATTGCTAACATAAAGCCAACCATTACGTTATTTGTTCATAACGACCTGACTTAGGCTGTGAAATGGTTTTTCCCTCCAGCTTTACTGCTTTTCGAGGCCCTGTCACTACTCTGTGGAGAACACTGTCCAGACGTACCCTCAAAGCTGGTTTATTTGTTCTGCGCTCATAAATAGACCAGTTTCATCTTTACCCACAACATGCTGTAATTCCCTATGTTATTTCATTATGGCACATTTTTGCCCCGTGAGCAATGCCTGATAGGTTTAACAGATTGACAAGTGGGATAGCCAAAAAAAAAAAGTGCAAAGGAGAATGACGGCTAGAGCAGGAGCCAAAGGTGGAGGCAGAAACTGACAGAGATGGAGAGAGGCTGGAGCTGGAGAAATGAAAGAGTGATGGGTTAAATGAAAGGGACTGAGCAAGCGGTTCGTTCCAGGCTCTGCGGTTGCGGGTGCCTGTCCAGGCTTAGATGAGAATGGGCCACAGCCGCTAAGATGTGCTGCTAGCTTTGGCTGCTTCACTCTGCCTCTTTTGGCTCCGTGCTACCCTTCTCCTCTATAAAAGGAGAGCGCTGGCTAACGTCAGTGTGGCCACACTCCTTATTGCCCAGAACAACCTCTGGCTCTTGGGATCGCTTACTCATCCCCATTTGGCACTCACAAAAAAAGACTCCACCGCCTCCACCTTTTACAATCCCAACAAGCTCTGGTGGAAAAAGCGACACTTTCTCATGGTTAAAATTCCCCCCTCGAGAACACTGAACTCGCACCCAAAGCTTTTTCTCATTTTTCCTCTTTAGTTCAGCATCAGAGAACTGCAGGAGGGTGATTATGTAGCAGTATGGATGATCAGCCACAATATTAAAACCACTCGCTGATGAAGTGAAGAATGATAATCTTGTTCCAGCGCTGGGAAATATCGGGTTCTTCCAATCATGCGGATGTTACTTTAATACTTACCACCCACCTAAACATTGCCACAGACTAAGCATGAACAGCACTTCCCCCAAACAGCTGCCGAACTCTCGATATCCCAACTAAAACAAGCATCCAGAACAATCAACTGAGGCTTCGCCCATCAACTGCTGAGATCTCAGTGTCAGTTACTACTGGACACGTGGGCTGCAGTAGCCCATATGTCCAGTGGGTCTACCATGTTACTGTAATCACATTATATTTTTCAGTGTGTGATTGTTCTAAATGTTATAATCACATTGCAATCACTAATCAAGCCAAAAATCATCAAATCATCATGTTGTGCCTACACAGTTTATTTTTTATCCTTCTATGCACACAGTTTGCATGCAGGAAAACAGTGAAGCGGTCTGCAAGTTTTGAGGAATGAAAATATGGACATTAGTTTTATTTTTATTGGATGAAAGGCTAAGAATGTAACAGTAAAGTGCAAACTATTCCCAGGTCAGAGAAAACTTCAGCTAACGCTGAGACTCTCTGCAAGCATCCGGACAGACAGCATGCTAACACAAAGCTAGCTAAGAACCTGGAGTGATGTTCAAGTTGAGTGCATGCTTTAACGCATGCAGCCAAGCAGCCAGAGTTTGATCTTCAGCGGCCAACAGAAGCAGAGAGAAGCAGTCAGCCTTGTAGCCTCCATTTGTCCCAATGCATGTTTCTGCAACAGAATCACAGTGGCCATGTTTTTCTGTCAAATGCTCTTTGGACTGTTTCAGCTCTGCCCTCAGCCTTGTGCTAAAACTTCAATACTAGAAGCGCCTGTGTGTGTCCTCATTAGGAGAGTGATTTAAGGTGTATTGATAAATGGTAATACGATGACACATATCTCAGGCCATGTGACAAAGTAATGCAAAATAGTGTAATGAATAATTTAACTAATTACTTTCGATGTGGAGTAAATAAGTATTGTAATTCATTACTTTAAGTAATGAGTAATGTAGAATGCATTACTTTTTTGAATACGATTTGGCAGTAGGCCTCAATAAATAATAAAATCCTCAAAGAAAAAGGTACCTTATTTCATGTTAAACCAGTTGGGGCCATATAAGGTACTGCCACCGTACCCGTGGTGGAGGTGCTTATAATTAAACTTGCAATTTGTCTTGACAGTTTTACTGTCATGATACTGGGTCAGTGTTTTGTATCTGTTTAAGTTGAATTCCCTGATTATTGTTATCCATGGGTTTTGGTTCTGCTTGTTATATTTTTAGTCCTAGGATTTTGCTTTTCTCATGTTCCTCATCGTGTCATGTCTTGTCTCTTTGTTCCCTCTGTTTCCCTCTGTCAGTCAGTCAGTCAGTCAGTCAACGCTGTGTTGCGTTGTACTCTCACCATGCTGTGTGTTTCCTTTGTGCTCCTGGTTTAAAGTGTAACTTGTTAGCCTCTTAGTTCTTTGTTTCCAAGTTTAGTTTCCTAGTTTCTGGTTATTATCATTTATAGCTTAGGCCCCGGACACATAGGCCTAGACTGGTCGTTGATTGCCTGGAAACCACTGGTTGTGAGGAAAAATGTGTATTCTTTAACTAAAAGGTGAGAAGTTACTTGCTGTCCCTGGCTGAAATCAGGAACCACTCACCAACTGGTCAGGAAATATGTATTTTCACTCAGAGACCAGAGGTGATTGAGGTCTTAATGACCTTTTAAAAAGGTAAGAAATTGGGTCCAGGGTTACATATTCAATATTTTGAAATTATTTATTTTTATTATACACTGGGAAATAGACTAACATTTGTGGAATGCTTTTATAAATCTGCATCCACACTGGGAGCAATCAGGGCAGCCAGAGAAAGGGCAATTTGAACTACGGGTGAAATAAATGGGTGACACCTGAGATAAACTTTTTTCAAAGTCCAGGTGAGTTATTGATGGAACTATCAATGAGAACACAGGATACTATTGATTGACATAAGACTGACACATGACAAGAAATATATTAAAGGATTAGCTAGACAAGTGAAGCATGGAATATCCACAAGCAACCCGCCATCATCTTCAAAGTGGGGCAGTTTCCAATTTGGATGCATCTTTAGTGCAACATGAAAACTGCTTTTTTATGTACAGTATTACTAAACTAAGTTGAATGAATGAAGTTTAGGGGACGGTTAAAACTTAAATTTTAAGAAGAAAATGAATACTTCAGCCAATTTCTTTTTGTATTTGGCAGAACTCAGACTGTCTGTTACTGAAGCTTAATATGAAGCTGCTTGGGAGCATACATGTACTATGTTGACACTCAAAAGAGTATACACAGTTACCCTGAGGTCCATTAATAAGCCCTTGGGGATACATTGATGCACATGGTATCTGTAGGGACATAAATTGACTTTTACTGTACCTCTGTCTCTGAGAGTGTACACTGCTGGTAGTCAACATGTCAACATGCATGCATGTACTGTGAAACACGACACTTCTGCTACTGTTTCTCTGAAAGAACCACATCCATGGACCTTTAAAGTTTTTTGGGGGGTTTAACAGATAAAAAACTGAGCTTTGCAAACATCCAGCTGGTTAAATACTTCTTAAAAAACTTGGTCCAAATTGTGGGGCACTATCATCCTCAATTTTTTTTAATGAATTTTATTTATTTTCAGTCTTATAAAATGAATGTCACTGGCAGCATGGCCACAATTGGCCTCCTGTTCAAGAATCAAAGATTTTTTTTATTTTTTATTGTCAATCCACTAAATTTACAGGACATACAGGAGAATGGAAAAATAAGGGAAAAGAAGAAAAGAAGAGATAAAGGACACTAAGTAATATATAAAACTCAAACCTATGTACAATAGTGGCAGTGGTGCAAGGTATTAAATAAATAGAGCAGCTTGTGAGATTTACAAGGACAGTAGTGTAAAAGACCAACAGCAGCAGATATGACATTAGTGCATTAGTATTATTTTGCTACTGTTGTGGCTGCAAGAATGTACCGCCAGTAACTCTAGTTTAAAGGCTCAAAGCTTTTCATAGAAATACTGTCATTCTTACACAGAATTTCTACTTTTGAAGAGTGAACTATAGCATTTATCAAGCTGCAGTGTGATAGTGTCAGGTGTGGGGTGGAAGGTTGGTGGTTCGATCACTGGTTACTCCAGTATGTATGCCAAAGTATCCTTTAGTTTCCCACCAAATCTGTTGCTCCATGAAACCACATTTCTTGTATTCAAATTATAAACATATTTATTTCTGCTGATACATTTTAACATGGGAGTATATGTGGACTGACTCGCTTTTAGAGCAACCCTTAGGTGGCCACTAGAGGAGCTGCAGATGTTAGAGCTTCGATGATGCCATGTTTTAAGCCTGCTTTCGGTGTCCAATACTACTGCAGCCGTTAAATCAAGGCATCAACACCAAAAGGCTCTAAATAAAGGCAATATTTGCGACATTTGAGTGGGAATGAAAACTAGTTGGTAAAACAAAGAGATAGGCATGTTTCTTTATACTTTAGATGAACACGGGAAAGAGAAAAGGGTGATGTCCATTCCAAAAAATAAAAATGATAATAATGATAGTCAGATTAACTGAAAACAACCATCTTGTTGGTCCTTGGAACTAAAAACGCGGCTTGATTTCAGCTCTTGACATTTCAGTGCCTGGATTGAGGATTAGCAGCTTGTTCCCTCTGGAGTGAACACATTGTGGTTGTTTAAAAAAATAATTTATGCCTAAATGAGTCGAGTTTTCATGCCCTCCCATAATCACAGATTCCAGATTGTCTTAAGACAGAGGGAGTTACCACTTCTCCTGTAAAAACAGGAAGGCGTGGCTACATCGAGAGCCATAGTAGCCATGAGTGACACCCTGCGAACATGAATCCCTTCTGTCATTCATCAGCTTCCCAGTGGTCTATCGTTGCTATGACTCCTCTGCCACAAACAGTAGGACTTTCTCTTTTGTTCTTCCCAACTACATCCCACTCTCATCCAAGACTTTCTAAGACATGCTGGGATTTGTCATTACTCATTCTGTTAATAAAACACCCGGTGATTTTATTCAAAAGGGGATCACAAGAAAATGCAAAACGCCCCATGTCATTACAGGTAAAAAGCTGCTTGCGAGCGAGGATGCGGTGAAAGTCATCTACGCAGCAAAACTAGAAACTTTACACCGCAGCTCGAGGCTTCACTTTGTCCCCAATGGCTAAATGTTTGCAATTGTGCTGCGAGGCACCACCACTCGTGAATGAATGACAGCTTCTTGACAGCTTCATTAAGACCACAGATGGCAGGGGAAGTGGAGAGGAGCTGGAACAAATGTAGTGCTGGTGAAATGTGAACGAGGCCGCGGGACCTTTTCACAGCTTGCGTGGCTGGCCCGTGCCCAAGCAGCCTGTTTGGGCAGCCCGTCCCCTCTTTCTGAAATCTGGCTTCGGCTGAGATCATGGAGCCCCTGCAGGTGAGATCTGATGTCGTGGTGGTAACTTCTCTGCTGGTTCTGCTGGTGGGCGAGTTCCAACTGCTGCACCCTAAAAACCAGGATGGGGTGTGAGGACTAGATGTGTGTGGTCGTATAATTACTTACATCTGCACTTACACGCAGGACAGTCAAAAACAAGGTTTTGATAAATTAACGAGAATACTGATGTGACCACAAGTGCTTTTTTTTTACATCCTCCATATGGTGTTTTTGTGTAACAAAGGAAAAGATCTGTCATTCGGTCATTAACTATTGATTCCCATGTAAGTCAAGCTCCATTTAGGCTTTTATGAAAACAAACCACAGGAAAGAAACCAATCAATAATTATCGAGTATATCGTAATGTAGGAACCCACAAGGTCTGAGGGTCGTTTGGCAACAAAAAGCTGGATGAACTTGAGAAATCCCACTGTCACCGCACTCATTTTTAATAGCTTTAAAATGACATGTGTGTTAACACCAATGATTTATGAGGGGTTAGGATAGAAATGCAAGCCAACTAGCATCAGGAGCAGAGACAGAACTTTTCTTCTGGGTGAAACTGCTCTTCTAAAACATGCTGTAAATACAGCCAGAGGTCAAATGGCCTCTGCGGCCCTATTTGGATGTCTCATTTTCTGTCTGGCCAAAACAGTCGCCCATGCAAATTATGGGAACATAACTGACCAGTCCTCAAGCAACCACCATCAGGCACTGCAGGGCAGCTGAGAGCCACACTGCTGCTGTGGAGACGTTTTGCATAGAATAACATGTAACACTGCTATTCATTCTAACCACTCTATCAGATTTTAAAGTAACTATCATTATTATTGCAACTTTATTAATGAGGTAGTTCCACTTCATTTCACTCAAATTCTTACTGGGTTTGCAGTCTAGGGGTTAATTTTGTACTCTCCAGCTCCTATATAGTTAACCAGGGAAAAATGTTAAACCAAATATAACATATTGGGAAAAAACATAAGCCCTTTGTTCATTTTTTATGTGATTTTTAAATGCTATAATTTTTTTTCCAAACATAACTGAAAAGCTATATTCTCAAAAATCAATCAATGAACATGCTTATGTACTATTTAGTTAGACTGCTACCTTGATTTGTGATTTGCTGCTTGTGTCAAGGAATTAATGGCAAAGGACATTGTCTGTGTATCTCCTTTAAAAACACATGATGAAGGGGGAATGGGAACTATTTAGAAAAACATGTATCGCTGAGAGATATGCATGTGTCTGAAGAATAACAAAAAGAGACAGAGAGCTGATGTTTGTCCCAGAATATAGTCAAATTAACTGAAAATCACAGAGCCACAAAGACAGAGTTGTACAGGTGGAGAGGTGGACACAGGTTTAACACATGCATTCAGCCCTACAAGAGGTGAGATAAAAGAAACGCCGAACACAAGCAAATTCAGCTCCAACATCACATTTTTGCCAGGGAATGATTAATGCCTGTAGAGGAGACTGTGCATCATTGCCCTATTCAGACACATGCGGGCACCTTCATACACAAGCACAGTCGCACAAACACACACAGCACCCAGGAGGGAAGGGTTATCAAACATAGAAGGGGATGAATAAACTTGTGTCGTGAAGCAGTCAAACTAAGAGGAAAGTCTCAGGGGGTCTGCAGATAGAGTTGCCAAAGGATCTGTCTAGACTCTTTGCTACCACCTACACAGCATATGGTACAGGCTGATAACTGAGGCACAAACGAATAAGACTTGTGCATGTTAACGAGGAGGGAAAATGACCAGATATGCTAATTAATGTGTCCAGTGACAGCAGCAGAAAGCAGAGGCTGCAGCAGGTGAAGCCAGAGGAGCGAAGAATGGAAGGTGGGTGCTATCAACAAGTTTTACAAATCCTTCAGGGTGGAGTGTGAGCGAGATTGTACTGACATTTGATTTATCTCTCATTTCCTCAGCTGACGTTATCGCTCCAAAATAAATCATCCTTCCTGGAGCCATGGGAAAAACAAAAATACTGCGCAGATTAGTCCCTGCTGTCTCATTTGAATCATACTTTTTCATAACTTTGTTTGCTGGGAGATGTACAGTATTTTTGTCTCATATGAGTGGCGGTGCGAGGGCAGTGCGGTTAGCCTGGCGTGGGCCTGGGCCAAAGGCGCCTCATATAAAAACCAGCCACAGTGAGTCCTACAGCTGGGACCGGCCATGAATTGACACTATGCCCATTCCATTAGTGGTTAAAATGGGCTGTGGTGCATGTATCAAACTGTCCAAGCTATCCACTCTGTGTTATATTTTAAATCTGCTCCCGCATTACATGGATGGAACGTCCCATTCAGCAAAAACACAAAGCACAACCAAAGCATGTTTCCTCAAGTTTCCACTCCATTTACGTGTGTGTTTTTTTCACAGTACATATTGATTGCTACCTAAGCAGGGACTGCTGGGTCTGAGAAATGAAAATGAGAAGAAATGAGAAAGTACAATAAAAAGGGGGCGAGAAATCACTGTTTTGGAGCCTTCACGCAAAGGGTGGGGGCCATCTTTGTCTCTTTCACATGCCGCTTCACTTCACTACTCATCTCTTTTTCTTCACACACACACATGCACACACACACACAACTTAGAAAACATGTCTGAAATGTCAAATATGTTTCCCCGCTAAACACTGGCTGCAGCACAATGGTAAAATTTGCACTGTAGATGGACACATGTTGACATTTTTTTTCTATGTACAGTAGTAATGGAAGTGAGGACAGGACATTAAGTGTGGATAAAATTCAATACAGCCGATGCTGACAGTTCTCAACATTACTAAAAGATTAAACATTAAATCCTGCATTTCCTCTAATGTCCACTAGAGGCTCTAGCACTGAGCCAGTTTCCAGAGACTACTATGTTAAAATGTCCAACTTTACAGCAGTAGCTGTTTACAGCCAACTACAAAAAATGTTTTGGTCTTTATAGCTAAATTTTCCCTTCATTACAACTGTTTAAATTACATTAGCTTTCTGCTAATCTTTACAATCTGATTACAGTCCCTGAACTGGACTTTTGGACCATGTTTGTGCTTTTGAAGTCTTTGGGATGAATAATAAGACTGCTGGACATTTAATTGTACTAAGAGACCATCCAAGAAGTCCTAGCTCCTGTTCTTGTGAGTGAAAAGTTGTATCTAGATGTTACTGAGCTGTCATTAGCATGTTTATGTATCTGGCTGATGCACCCACACAACCTAACGAGCTAGAATTTGTTTATATACAATCTTTTTTACCACTGCAGATTGCATTTGTTCACTTTGAGGAGCACGGTGTGCCATAATGGTGCCTTGCCTAATGTCAGCTTTGGGTGGAATGAAAAGGTCTTAATAAAACACAGGACCTTTGGCTTATAACAGATGTTGAATTTTGAACACTTCCACGAAACACTTGATATGCTGTGACTTACAAAAATCTGCTGCATACACAAAAACAAGCAGCATCCAGGATGTCCTTGTGTTTTTCCTGATACATTCCCTCATTTCACAGTCGACCCACCACGCCGTCCTTCGCACTCCCTCGGACACCGCCCTCCTCTTCCTCCCTCCTCCTTCTCCTCCTCCCTCCTCTCTACCTGCAGGACCTGAGCTCATTGTTTTTGCCCTGCTGATTAACCTCTCCTACGCCTCAAGGAATGTCTCACATTGGGTTTCCGGATGTTTCTGGCTCCACAACATGCCCAGCTTTTTCTAATGAGCTTCAGCCACTCTGAGCTCTGGGCCAGTTCGCCTGCTGTGATTGGCACCTGCTCAGGAGGACAGTGTGGCTGTGAAACAGGATGAAGTTTAGACCCATTCTACAGCAAATGACAGAGTGAGGCTGCATGCCTGAGTGAAACTATGACACTTCGTGCAATTTTAGATGTTTCTATTTTGTAAATGTCTTTTTTTTTTGGACCATACGCACATTTATTTTTAACTTAATGTGAAACTGATGTGAAACGCTGTGTTCCAGTACACATCTTTTTCATTTCATTTTCATAATCCATCAATCCTCTTCCGCTTATACAGTCCAGGGAGGCTGGAGCCTATCCCAGCTGTCTGAGGGCAAAAGGTGGGATCTATTGTGGAAAGGTTGCCAGTCTGTCCTAGAGCTAACACAGAAAGACAGACAACCATCCATGCAAACATTCACTCCTATGGGCACTAGAATCACCAATGGACCCCATGCATGTCTTTGGACTGTGGGAAGATGCTGGAGTACCCGGAGCTGAACCCAGGACTTTCTAACCAACGCACCAAAGTGCATCCTCATTTATAATTTGATTAGATTTTATTTATAGTACCAGTTCACAAAAATCATCTCAAGAGAGAATTCCATCTCTTACGCTATGAGCGAGTATTTAGCAAACTCCTTTTTTAAAAGTAGGAGACCTATAACGAAACCAGGCAATTGTCTGATCATATTATTGGTCAGATAATTGCATTAAAAATGCTCCAAAAGGCTCCAACAGCACAATTACGGTTAATTTTAGAGAGTCAAATTAGCTGACAACTATCACAGACAACCCTACACTCCCCTGTGTCACCATCCACCTATCAGTCAAAAAGGCCAAAGTCCTAATTTTATGGAGTTTGGCTTTAAAATTGATATATACATTGTGTTAAACTCCATACAGCTCTTATGAAGGGTGAAATTATCTATAGACACCAAAACAGTTTTTTACATCAAGATATAAGCATGTTTACTTCTGGACATTTTAACATGGGAATCTATGGGGACTGACTAATTGCTGGAGCCTCCAGTGGACTTTAAAGGAACTGTTTTATTTTTAAATCCCAAGGGATCAAAAATGGGACAAGAACCACAGACCTCACGGGTCCTTAACTGGTGATTTCATAATTGGTACCACAAACCACAGTCAAAACATCAACAATGAAGAGTTTCTTTGAGTTTGGAGGACAAAGCTGCGCCTTCCTCTGTGATCAGGACGTGTGTTTTTCTTTAGCCTCTGTGAATATTCTCCTTTTATTGGCCAGACTTGGATATGGCCAACAATAAATTGACCCTACTAGCAAGTGTTACTTCATTGCCTGATTCCTCTGTGCCAAACAGCTCTATTATTGCGTAAAAACCTTTAAAAACACATCAGTGAGACACACTGGCTGACAGTTTCCTTCATTAACATAAACACACACTGTCATATGTATGTTTAATTGAAACATCTATTTCACTGACATCATTTTATTTGACAAAGAGCTGCTGAATTTATGTAGAACTGTTTTCCCAGACAACAAAATATCGGTGTCATCTCTGATGGTGGGAGTTCTCGAACTGAAATGATCCTCGACTTTCCATCATTAGCCCATCTAAGCTTTTTCAACATGAAACACCCACTTTTGCAGGTGACTGTATATTATAATGTATTCAAGTAAATGAAACGCTGAAGCTTCTCATGGCTAACTGGAACATGCTTGATTAATAACCTGGGGTCCCACTCAGGCCTGCATAAGACAAGGAAAACCCATAAAAACTCGCTCCAGTCTATCCCCAAGACAAACACTTGCTCTCCCCGCTCATCCGGCCTCATGTAACCCATGAATTTGAAGATCTACTCAAAAATTATTTATGATTCACGAACAGAACAAAGGTCCTGCAAACATAAATTCCACTGACCCAGCAACACAGTTTTCCTGTTCTCCCTTCACAGTAAAAGTCAGGCACTGGGTTTCTAAAAGCTTTTCTTGTGAAGCACAAGGCGGATATAATCAATTTCCATTTGCAGAAGATCTAGGACCAAAACATTTAGCCTTAGCACAATCCCATTTATAACTTTGACAGTGTGTCAGCACAGAGAATCCTACACTTTAAAGTCAATAAACACAGCAGGCTCACTCCCTCTCACTTCCTCAGCATTTTCTGACCGTTGTCAAATGACTGTTCTGGGGCAAAAAGGTGTAAAAACACAACGTCTGCTTTGTTTTGAGGATTAAAACACGGCATCACCCCATGTAACCAAGGCACAGCCTCTCCCAGAGTCCTGGGTAATACTTGAGTGCCTGCTGCTTGGTCACCCGGACAGAACCTCGCCAGCAGGAGTGATGCTTCACATAATGGGAAATCAATTCTATTTTGTTGCCTGGGTAGGTGGGCTTAAGGAATAATTACTCGGTCAAGAAACAGGAGACCAGGGTAGAGAGAGAGAGGCAGGCTGTCGTCACAGCTTATCCACTGTGGGCCTGTGCTGATGTGAAACCAATACCATTATCCAGTTAAATCCGCCATGGCCTGCTTCTGCTCACTAAGAAAAACAGTGGTGCAAGGCTGCACCATTGACGTGTGGAGGTCCTTAATGAGATTCCTTGGGGTACATTCTCAAGGATTTCATGATTCTTCCAGCGCTGACTTGTCTCCAACCGTCTGGTGGGTCTACAGGGAGGCAACAAATGATTACACACTTAAACACACCAGTGCTCTTATCAGGACACTTCATTTGTTATAGTCATCCCCCGAAACCCCAACCCTGCGAACTCAGTATCCCACCACTGGAGAAACACGGCAGTCTTGACTCAGACAGACAGACAGATGTAGTTTCCCTTACATAACAGGTCTGTGTGTGCCTTTTAAAGCTACCAGGCCTAAAACTGCTCATTTCTAAGTGCATACATTTCTTTATTCAATTATTTTTTTTTAACAACAAAGACAAAACATTAGGAGCAAAGTTAAAGTTAGGCAAACAACACAAGAAACAGACCAGAGAAGCCACATTTTTGAACAGGAGAAACTTTTAACTTTGTTCCAAACAAGCAATTATTCCATAAAAGGGGCTGGACATTCACTTCATTTGTACTGTACGAGGTCCTAGAGAGACTCCAGAAATGATCTTTCTCTTAATCTTTCCTTGGTCAAATAAAAGGGGTTCTCTTTAGTCTTTGATAGCTTCGCATCAGATCGTGATCTGAGTATGTCAACCACCAGATGGGATCTGGGCAACCAGAAGCATTCCAGTTGCAATATCTGTCTGTACTTTGGCTACATCTTCTGTAAACGCATTTTCCTTATCCACAAAAGTAACCCATATATCTCAGTATGGTAATACCATGTGGAAATGGGGTCTAGGAAATTGATAGGTCCTTTTGGCTTTTCTGACCTTTGAGTTCAGCCAGTCACAATAATGGGAAAAGCAAGCCAGTGTTGATTAAGTGTGTAGAGATCCAGAGGCTTTAGTCCCCCTTTCTCAAACATGCTGTACGTTTAAATCCTGAATCAATTCTACTTTTCTTCCATCGCCTCCCCTCCTGTGTTATCCCACTCCTCCCCTTCCCTCACTCAGCTTCCGTCACAGCAGGCTTTGCATCTTTTGTAAAATGTGTGAAAAACACAATGAAGGTTTAAGATGATTGAACTTGGGGTTGAAATCTGGATGCATCTCTCCCCCGACCCAATTAACGCAGAGTCAATAGAGACCAAATTAAAAAGCCCCGGGGTGGTGGACCTTGCCAGAAAATGCCAACGGAATCAAGACAGTCAAGGCCGGCACAAAGGCACGAACCCCTTTAGTTCTGTACAGTCCTCCTGAGCTCCCCTGATTAGAGCAAAGGGGGATTATTTAGGGCCTTTTCTTTCATAGCCAGAGTAAATGAGGGGAGAGGGTATCCATTCACACAGGGCAAAGGGCTGGGAAAAATGGACGACTTTGGGTTGGGAACCATTGACGCTGCTCACTGATGGGTGAACAACCCACCTCCCAAAGACAACACCCACAGTGGGAAAAAAATCTAAATTAAAATGGAAAATAGCTCTGGTAGGCAGGGTTAAGACAAACATTGGGAAATGGCAACCTATCCAGTAAAACTGTGGCAAGATTTTATGATTCCGATGCAGTTTTCCACAAATACCTCCTATATGGACTACAGTACTCATTGTACCTTTAAGCACCAAATACAAACATGTTTATGGTTTGGATGACCGTATTTAGACCCCAGCTTTAACCCACCATATATAAACCCCCTAGGAAAAATGTAATTTGTGCCACATGATATAGAAGAATTTAAAAACAATTGTGCCAGATGGAAAATGCCTGTGACTTGCCCTAATGTGGCTGATCCTATTCATCTGTAATTATGCTAAAGCTTGTTTTCAAATTCCTGAATATAGACTGCTTTAATGAATTCTTGACCTTTATTTCAAGAGTTATACAAGGATGCTGGTCTCAGCGGTTGCATGAATACTCTACTATCTCCCCCTACTACCTTCATAATTAGGTCCCTTCACTCTTCTAACCACCCATCTTGTGATTCCCCCTCGTACAATTTAGGCACAGCATGTCAGATTGGAGGTTAAGGAACCCTACCCCTTCCATAGGACCTTTAGTAGATGAACCGCCCTCATTTCATCCTCAGAGCCCTATGGAGACACCTTTCACTGGGCAAAGCCCTCTCCTGGCAGGATGTGAAGCAGTGAGGGAGCTAAACTAATTACAGCTGGTCCTGTCTCCCTCTCTGTCTAAGCCAGGGGCTTACCCAGCACAATGGGGCCTTTAGCAGAGTGCCTATCCTCTTTTGGCTCCACGGTTTGGAAGCACTGAGGTCTACAAAGAGACTTCCATTAGTGTAATTAGAGGCAAAATGAAGTGCAGTTTTGTTCTGTATCTGTACTAAGTTGTTTGGCATGTTTTTTGTCTGTCTTTTTTGTGATGGAGGGACCTCTGGATTCTTTTAGCTTTTGCTGAGCACTTGGGTGATAATGAAACACACCCTATAGGCTCAGAGGCCATATCTGATGAGGGCTCCTTTACTGTTTGTTTTCCTTTTGTGTTGACACTAAAAGAAAATACATTAATCTTATTCCTATGGCAACAGGCCTCTGGGATAATATTTAGGAGAATATTTTATCTTAAAAACATCTTGCACTATCTTAGCAAGAGATTTTTCCTTACCTTGGTAAAATGAAAATGCTGGCTATTTCACATAAAGCTTCTTTCCACTCTGAGTATAAGACGCAGGGCTTAGCTTGGATATCATTGTGTTTATTTTACTAGAACCATCTGAGCTGAGACAAAACACTTGTATCTACGTTTCCCTGCTAAGTCAGCCAGAAATCTCTTGTATTTTTCTGAAAACAAAGACTTCAGCAACATATAAAAACCTCCAAACCTGGCTTTTATTTTGCAGTTGTTAATAGATCAGATAAATAGGCCTTCGGCACCATTTTAAATATCAAAATCAGTGTTTTCTGAAGGACTTTAATAAAGCTATGTCAAAATGATGTATTGTTTTGGGGCTTTTATAAACAAGTCAAAATTACGTGTTGGATATTGAGATGTTTAACAAGTCGAATACATAAATAAATAAATAATAATCATAATCATAAGCTCTGATTATTTGATTTCTTTGTCACATATAACAAAGTAAATTCTGGATTTTCAACAGTTGGTTGGAAAAATAAAGGATTTTTAAGATGCCAATTTATAGTTGAGGTTTGTGCTACTATGTAGGTTATAATCTAGCCTTTTGGTAAGCCCAGTGATCCACCAGGCCCAAAATGAACTATTATAAGGAATTTTGTAACTTTCCATTGTGTTTTCTGTCCCTTTCTCTTTGCACATTCCTTTTGGCATTCTAACAAATGCCAACATGATACATCGTATGTGCTGCTGGAGACTATAATGAAGTTGCACTGATTCAGGTCTCATATTAAAATGTCAACCTTTACAGGAGAAATATGCATGTTTACACCCAATACAAAAACATTTTTCATCTCTATAGGTAATTTCCCCCTTCATAACAACTGTACAAGGAGAGACTATTTTTTACAGCTCGTCTGTTTAAATTGTATTAAGGCTTAAAGTTTGCATTATTAGAGACATGGCCTCTTTGACTGACAGGTGGATGGTACACAGGTGACTGCTAGCTGTCTGCTAGGCTTCATCTCAACTAATCAGAGTCCATGAACTGGATCTCTGGACCATGTTTGTGCTGTTGGTGTCATGGTTGTTCAGTAGGACCACTAATCTTGTTAAAAGTCATTTTTGGTAGGAAATTTTGGATCGAGATGTCAGGGACTATGTGACCGCCTGCAGGGTCTGCACTGAAACAAATCACAGACTCAGTGTCCTGCAGGACTTCTGGAGCCGTTATCCACACTTCACTGGCCTTGGTCACATATAGCACTAGATTTTGTCACAGGTCTCCCAGTCTCCTTTGGACAAACAACCATACTCACCATCACTGACAGATTTTCCAAAGCCGCAAACTTTATAGCCCTGGAAAAGCTCCCCACTGCCTCTGAAACAGCTAAAATACTAGTCGAAAAAGTGTTCCGATTGCACAGAATTTCTGTGGAGAGTGTCAGACAGGGGGCCACAGTTTTCATCTACGGTTTGCACTGCCTTGGGGGCCAAATCGTGCCTCAGTTCAGGATATCACCCACAAACAAATGATCAGACTGAGCGCCTTAATCACAAGCTTGAGGCCACACTCCATTGTGTCACTGCTCATAATCCAGCTACCTGGTCCACCTAACTCCCATGGATGGAGTATGCGCATAACACTCTGACCTCCTCTGCCACAGGTCTGTCTCCATTTGAAGCATCTTTAGGTTATCAACCCCCGCTGTTCCCTGAGCAGGAGGCAGAGGTTGCTGTACCATCACTGCAGCATCACGTACAACGCTGTTGCCGGGCCTGGACACAGACACGGGAGGCTTTGCACCGTCTGGTGACGCAGCAACGTCATTATGCCAACCAGCGACATGCGCCGGCTCCAGTGTACTCCCCGGGACAAGAGGTATGGCTGGCTGCTAAGGACATTCCTCTCCGGACGTCCTCTTGCAAATTGTCTCCTTGCTATATTGGTCTGTTCAAGATTGATAAGGCCTTAAGCCCTACAGCGCTCAAGCTGAAGCTCCCTCCATCTATGCGGGTCTATCCTATATTCTATGTTTCCCAAGTGAAACCAGTTTACTCAAGCCTAATGTGCCCGCATTCCGACCCCCCGCCTCCCACCGGACTCATCGACGGACACCCTGCGTATCTTAGATGTGCGGCGGCAGGGCAGGGGTCAGAAATTTCTAGTAGACTGGGAGGGGTACGGGCTGAAGGCGCAGTCGTGGGTTTTGCGGTCTTTGATCCTTTACCTTGCACTGATCTCTGAGCTTTTCAGGTTGCGCCACAGGTCAGAGGCGGCTTGGTCACCAGGAGGCGACCCTTGAGGGGGGTGTACTCTCATGGTTCACAGTATCACTCTGTTAATTAAGAATCGCTCTTTGTAAATAAAGTTTTGTTTTCACGTTTGAACCTGTGCCTCTGTGCTGTGTCTGCATTTGGGTCCATTCACTCGGTTCTGGCCATCTCCTCCGTCACAGTTGGAGCCTTTTGGAGCATTTTTAATGCAATTAAATAAATGACTAATAACATGGCTGCTGTGCAGTTACTTGTACTTTAAGACCAGACCATCCAAGAAATCTGAGCTCTAGTTTTGGTTAGCATTTTTAGGAATATTAGGATTTTATTTCAATGATACTCAGCACTTTTGTAGCCTATGAATATGGCTTTATTTTTTTTAAAGGTAGCTAACTTTAGTTGTTTTAAAACTTTACACTCCACCCTCTTATTCAACTATGGTCACCTCTGTCTCCAAAAGACAGTGGCAGATAAATGTTAATGTCATCATCTAGATCCATATATTATAACCATAAATGATTTACCATAAATGCAGCAAGTCTTCTGCATGTCTTTTTGACTGCCCAGCTTACAGTTTAACCCAATATGTTATGATGTCTTCCAGCAGCACAGAGCCCACACATGGAGTGGCTATTGACTGATAGTAACTATTAGCCACCTAAATTTTAAGCTGCGTCTGTATTCATAAATTAATTTTCAGAGATTTTGGAGGATTTAATGGATAGATAATTATTTCAAAACTATGCTGCTGCAGTTTGGAACTCAAAAATGCTCACTTCCATATATTACAAATTTTGATATTTTATCTGAGGTACTAAAAATCCTTGAAAAGAGAGATATTACTGTTAGAAATTTTATTAAATTCAATTTGCAATTCTTATGTCTTTCTATGATTTATTTATTTTTTAATCTCTAACAGAACTTCTGTTAATCTCCTCCTGGTGGTCTTTCTGGCCTTTAGCTGCATCCCACAATCTACCCCTGCAGGTCTTCATTGATACAAATCTTGTAAGCGCATGCAGTCTGCCAGAAACGCCCCGCCGTCTGTGCTGTTCGTCTCAACAACCGCTGTCATGAAGCTCAGCTTGACACCGAGGAAACAGTGATGAGTGAGGGAAGTGGACCCAGTCGGGTAGGAGATGACGACAATGTCCCAAGCCACAGCTCGACTTCCACCCCCACCTCCTTTGGGAGCAAGCTTCTTGGAGACTCAGGTCTGCACCTCCAGAGGCCCCAGACCCCGGTGCTGATGGATGTCCAGGTGGCCGACCATGAGAGATGAAGGGCCCGCTAGCAGATGGACGATGGACCCTAAAGCTGACAGGGTAAGTGTGAGATGCAGCACAGCTGAAGGGGGCAGCAGGGGCTGTCATCAAGATGATCAGTCCAAAATGGGCCCTCAGCCCTTTGCTAATTGCTATGAACCTATACATGGAGTACAATGAAAAGATGTTCATGCAGTTTGTACTGGCTGTTTGCCCGAGCAGGCTGTATTTCACCACATACTAAATAAAAGAACTCTAAAATATACTTATGTGACCATTTCTCAGTTATCAGTTTACCGTGAGGCACCATCATCTGCAATCTTAGAAAAACAAAGTATCCAAGTGTCCTTGTGCTTTGTGGAATTAATAGC
>VOQK01012103.1:5567-19482 GCA_015052645.1 Benitochromis conjunctus
CACACGGGAAAAGACGCTCTTACATTCACCAGTCGTCACAGTTTGAAATAGAAGCTGACCTTATTTTAGTCTCTTTTTTTTGGACCTTTTTTCTAACTTCATAAATGGCACAGGGGTGCACACTTAGTAGTGTTATTGTAGTTTGTGTTATTGTATGCCTTGTTGTGTATGTCTGGTATACTGTAATGTGCTCCTGGAGGGTGGTGTTTTGAATAATTTATGAAACAAATGAGTTTGCCAGGAGATGCAGGTGTTCATCTGAGGACATTCGGGGGCTGTTCCACTGCCTCGGGTTTCATCACAAACACTTCGTTTAGCGTGCAAATAACCACAATGTTGGGAGAACACAACACACAGAGCGCTTCATTAAATGAAGAGCTGTAATGTAATGGGGTTCCCGAATGGACAGACGGAAGAGTTGATTGTCTTGTTACGCTTCAATCAGGTCTTTCTGGGTAGCTCTAGAAAATAATGGAGTAGCGGAAAAGATACGAGTGTAAGAACGAAGATAGTTTTAAAGAAAAGAAGTGAAAGGGAAATTGCGTGGTTAACAGAAGGACTGAACCTTACTCTTCTTGAAGATAAGTTCATTTGTTATACACTTTAATCGGCTCATCCGGCCGAAGGATCGATTATCTCACGGTGTGGCGAGGCATCTGTCTGCTATCCTACTCCTCCTAGTGAGTCTTCACACAAACTGCGCTCAAGGTCAAGGTAACATTTGTCGTTTTACAGACAATAACCTGTAAACTGTGATGGATAGTGAGCCGAATGAGCCCACTGACATTCTGGTTATCTATATATCTACAGATGGGTGTGGCAAATTAAAGGAATACACATACATACACACACGCAATACTACAAGGGGGGGGGGGCATTGTGTTGTCTTCATCCTACGATATTCTCATGGGAGGCTAGAAATGCTTACCTCATCTTAGCCCACGTGACAATCTGCTGGAGAATTTGGACTGGCGAGGTGGACAGCAGTCATTAACACAATGCTCACTAACACATCATCAGAACTGCAAAAGAGGCAAAGCCTTTTGGAAGAGTGATGTTAACCCCTTTTACAAAGTAACACAAAAAAATAGCTAAGGCCCAACACCGTACAAAGACCCCTTAAAATTTAAAATTTTCCTTTAATTTCTCCCATTTTTGTACATTTACTATATTTAAGTTCTATTAGCAGTATTTCTACAGAAGAAGGAGGTAGAGTCCAACTCTGACATGTTTCGCTGTCTTATTGGCAGGTACAGGTGTTGTCTAATATTAGTTTTTGTTGCTTGTTTTTTTTTATATATAATATTATACAGAAAAATAATAATTTAGAAGTTTTGTGATCACACAGTTTGTTTTTTTTATTTACGCCATTGTTCATTGAGCATGTTGCACTTGTGCAGGAGTCACAGTTGACCAAATGGTGGTGCATGGTCAAGCAGTGTTTTCCCTTTCATTTTTTAACTGGAAATGCGGGAAATGTAACAAACAATGAAACTATAAAATGCTGTATGGACATCGGCATCAAAAGCTATGATTTACCCGCCAAGAAAAATAGTTGTCGTTCCCCAAAATCCAGTTTCAAACAGGTTAATTTTCATTTAAGGGCTGAGAATTTCTGACATAATCTCGGCCTTATAATTGGCCTTACAGCTCGTTCGCAAATCGAATGGGCAATGAAGTCCATCAAATGAAGTGCAGTGGAAATTAGCATCAGTATTCTGTTGCATTTAAGTTCAGTGAGAAGCGTATGCAGAAGCATTGCACTGCACCACTGCTGACAGCTACATTCACACAATAATGTACACTACCGTACGGTGTTAATGTGTACAGGCACCACCTCATTATCTCAGTGTTCCTCTCACTTGGCCTTGTCAGAAAAGTGTAAACACTGATGTGTGAGAGGTGTTAATGATGGATTCATTAACAGTGTAACAATCTGTGGATCTTTTGTGGTTGCTAAGGTTAAGTGCTGGAATATGTTGAGCCTGGTTGTGAATCAGTGTTTAAACAGAACTGACAAGCAGGAGTTTTCTGTGTGGATCACTGCATTGTTGTAGCTAACACGAGGTAATGGCACCACGACACCAGGTGTTATGACGCTGCAGATCTTTAAGCTTTGCCATCAGTTTAACCGGACAGATTTTATAGATTTTGTTTTCATAGGAGGGAAGGGAACATGTGATTCTGATTCAGCCTTCAGTTTTGTATTTAATAACTGGAAATAATGATCAGGTGAGTGACTTGGCCAGTGAAGAATATCCCATTTCTTTGCTCGAGAAACTCTTTGCTTTTGGATTTGGTTTGTGTGGGTCATTATCTGTCCATTGTGTAGCGCTGTCTGATCAGTTTTGCAGCATTTGCCTGAATCTGAGCAGCGAGTACAGGCCTGTACACTTCACAGTTCATCCTGCTGCATCTATATCCTAATGCTATAACATTGGCTCTACAATGAGCTGTTTCTCCCCCTCTCCATGCTTTTCTCTGCCCATCATTTTCATTTATCCATAGATTTTATTTTTTTTTCTTTCAGAACTTTTAGATGTTTTAGATGTTTTCTGGCAAAGTCCAGACTGACCTTATTGTTCTTGAGTGTAACCAGCAGTATGATAGCAAAGATCTCTGTTGGGCCAGTATGGGTCTATAACGTTTTTGAATAATCAGGCCCCGTCACATCTTAAAAATGTCATAGTCCCATACTGGCCCAACAGAGATCTTTAAATTCAGGCTGAATTCTCTGAATTTAACAGCGAGCCAGTGAAGAGAAATATGCTCTGTTTTTCTAACCCCTGTCAGTACTCTAGCTGCAGCATTCTGAATCAGCTAAAGGCTTTTTAGGGAGCTTAGGTATATGCCCACGTCCTTGAATGTGTTACTCTAGCAGAGGTTAAAATGGTTAAATGTTGTGAAGGGTTTTTTATAACAAAGGAAAGAATCTGCAATCATTCACTGCAGTTGTCCTCTGTGGTCTTGCAGGTCTTTAGGTGTTGCTGAGCTGAGCGACGCATTCATTCTTTTTAAGAAGTTACCACACTGTTGGTTTGGCCACTCAAAGTTTTTGCTGTCTCTCTGGTTGGTTTATTTTGGGGGGGTTTCAGCGTAATGATGACCTCCTGCACTTATAACAGCATTTCTTTGGATTTCATATTGAGAGTTCCAGTGAACAGCTAAAAACTGCAATTTCAATACTTTTCATTTGCTTCATTTGTCATTGCGATAACCAGAGAATAGGCCATGAAGCTGCTTGCCACAATTACTTTTGAGCATCCAAAAACGGGGGTCTGTGTATGAATATGGCTGCAGTTCCTAACCACTTAATGCAATACTCTTCTTAAACCCCTTGAATTAAAGCTGAAAGTCTGCGTCTTCAATCACATCTTGATTGCTTGATTAAAAATTGACTCATAGTCCAAATACTTCTGGATCTAAGTGTAACTCGGTAAGGAAGCAAATACACCTATTTCCAAATCCCAGTTTTACACTGTTTAACCCGCGTGACTCTTCTAGAGATCAACGCATGGGGACAAACATGGGAAAAAAATCATTTCTTTTAAAGAGGATTTGTTAAACCTATGATTCATTCTGATTTTAATGTCATTTGATTCAACCTGATTTTTCATAATCAAAAGACACTTAACCGTCAGCAGTAGTAACAGAGCTTTTAGCGTTGCTGTAGTTGTCCACATATGAGAGGTGGCCCTGCTTTTTGAGGCTTGTTGTTTTTGCTTTTATTTCTCCTCGTTGCCGTGTTTGGGTGTTTGGGAAAATGCTGCTTTGTCAGCAGGTCAGGTAGACCCCCCCCGTTCTTCTTTTCCACCACAAACATTAAGTTCGCTCACACACTCGCTGCCACATGCGCACACACACACACACTCGTAATCTCTGCTTTGTCCTCTTTTCTCCTCTTTCCCTCCCTCTCTCGGTGCACGAAGGCAAACTCAGCAGTCCTCCAGGCTGCCAGGGAGCAAAGGCATTCTGGGTAATCCAGGGTGCGAGGAGGGAGAGGGGAATAAAAGGGGAGAAAAAAGAACGGGGGGAAAAAAAAATCCCAAAAAACAACACACACTTGATGCTGTGCATGATTTTGTACACACAGAAACACACACACACACACACACCAAATCCAGCCTCTCGCCACTGAACCATGGAGCTGCAAATATCCATCTGTACGTTCATCTGCTGAGACAAATACAGCCTATGTTTACAGCAGAATATAGAATCTAAAAACTGCATGGCATCCTGTTCGACGTTGCTCAACATTAACGATCGACAGATATGAAGGCGAAGGAACAGAGAGGGTGGCGGGGTGGAGCAGAGGAGGATACAGGGGTGTCGTCAGTCTGCTTTTATCTCAGCTCTGATTAAACCTTGTTCCTGTCTGACCTAAAAAGTCAGCTGGCGGAAACTTCAGAGACTGTTGGGTGAATTTCGCTGGATCTCTTTACACCCCTCCAGTGCCTTCAGAGGGGGAGAGAAAGTAAAAAGGAAGATCAGAAAAATAGAACAGAGAGTGGGCAGATACTGACACAGATGCAGTCATTCCGGCTTCATGAGCCCACTGTTCACATGTTATTGTGTACAATATATGGATGTACGTACACTCTCCCACACTGCGCGTTGTCTGCTCTGTATTCCTAAAGAGGATGAGGAAGAAGAGGCCGGTGCTGGGTGGTAACTTGGTTGTACAATGTGACAGGAAGCAGACAGAGGCAGTGCTGAAATGATCCAGCGCCACCCGTCTGGGACAAGCACAACAAAAACGCATTGAATAAAAATAAACCTGGCCCGGCATGGCAGGGCATCTGCAGAAACAGGAAATATCCCACTGAGGGAGAGAGATGGGGAAAGACCCTCACAGTGCAGACTTTTCTTTTTCATTTAATTATTTAATATGACTTTTATATAAGTGGTGGCAGGCTTATCTGGTATTTGGTGTTGGATGCGTTATCTTTGCAACATGGATAAGTAAATTCCTGCTTTGAGGAACAAAGAAATGATCCAAAGTACTATATCTGCTTGTTTATTCTGCAGAAAAATGGAGAGTAGCTGACATTTTTCCCTATGAAAAATATCACCACTGATGAAACAGGTGAAAGAGGTGTTGAGTTTGTTGTTTCTGACAAGTCTGAGATTTGAGTTGAAGTCTCCGTTTTTCTCCATTTGTCTCTTTCAGAGTGCCGCAGCAGCTCCGAGTCCAGTCCTCGGTAACCTTCCCCCAGGAGAGGGCATGCCAGTAGGGCCAGTCCCACCGGGATTCTTTCAGGTATGCATGCAACGCAGGCCTGCACGGCCATGTTTCTGTCACTCCAGAGGATGTAATATCAGCTCAGATTTGAGCGTCCCCAAATTCAGCGGATTCAGTCTCACTTCATTTCAAGTGCATTTTATTTAAACTGCTCCAAATCACAGCAACAAGCCATCTCCAGGCATTTTAAATTGAAAGAGCGCACTGCAAATATCATAACTAGAAACCCAATGATCCCCTAAGAGCAAGAACTCACTCTCGGATAACAACGACTGCATGTATATTCATTTACATTACATTTGAATATGTGTACAAGCTCTGTGCGGGTGCATCTCAATGTGGAAAAAAATAAAACTAATCTGACAGGAGAGATACATTTCTGGCACACAAAAACGCACACATGCAGCATTGCCCCAGATCATCTCTGAAGGCCTCTGCCAGTTGTACATCGATTAAACGTCATTATCAGTCAAATTCAGGCGCTCGGATTAGACGCAAAGATCAATAGTCTTCTCAGGCATTTCTTGGTTCCGCTTTCATAAATTCAACTGTGAGTCCAAACGGCCTTTTCCGTCTCCTTCTGAAGATCAGTCGCTCTTTGAAGACAAGGTCTTGTCAGGACCTCTTAGTTAAAGAATTATAACAATTACCTGATTGCCAGCTCTTCTGTCAGGTTTTTTGTGTATGAAATATAACAGAGCATATCTTCACTACTCATGTATTTGGGGTTTTGGGGTTTTTTTGGGGGGGGGGTTTTTGATAAATTGCACATTATTTCCAAAGTAAGTCACAAATGATGCCTCGTTTTATTCATTCAAATTCTGTAAAGTCATTTGCTGATAATGATCAGTTGTTTACACTTTTTAAATTAATAATAAAAAATAGATTTTAAGTAACGGCAATCACTAAAGAAACCTAAAATGCTGTAGCTTTATCCATTTGATGTCTCTTTAGTACAGCTAAGACATCAATTTAAGTGAAGGCTCTGATTAAATTAAGACGACCATTGCTCTCTAGTGGCAGATTTCTGCATTGCTTCTCCACCACTGCAGAGTGGCTCTTCTGTCCGGGGTGGCATCAGTTCAGCAGACATAGCAACAGCACTGCTACTGTCTGTGGTGAGGACAAGTGAAAGCCCACTCACAGCTGCAAAAGAGCTCCTCATACAGGCTGCCAAATTCCACAGAGTTAACACGTGCACTGACATCATTATCAACAAACTCCCTCCTTTTTTTCCTGTCATTTTTTTTCTTCCCCCCCTCATAAAAGTGAAAATGCGGTCAGCCTTCTCATTTTGCTGTATGTTTAAAGGAACATGAGCCCTGAATTCAAGAGAAAACATAAAAGCAGCTCTGGTTGGTTTCCTGCTTTCAAGAGCATATAAAGTTCCCACTGTGCCACCCTCTAAGTCTTTGTCACACATGCGGTCAGTCTATTTATTTGTCTGCATGTAATACTTTATTTGCCTGATTTTCAGCCATTTATGTCACCTCGATACCCTGGAGGACCAAGACCGCCCCTCAGATTACCGAATCAGGTAAGAGCCACACTGACCCCTGCAGGCAGCAGACGTAACTGAATTGTACACATGAAAAATATCACAGCGATAATAACGCTGGAGATGGATCCTCTTCTTTCTGTAGGGTCTTGGAGGAGTTCCAGGGAGCCAGCCTATGTTACCGAGTGGAATGGATCCCACAAGACAGCAAGGTACACGCCCACACGCACAGACATATAGTCAACAATTACTTTATTTAACAAAAATGCAGGCAGGCAGGATTTTGGCTTTTGAAATAATATTTACGGTGCGATTATAGCCTGATTGAGGTTTTGCCCTTAAAACATGCACCCTTATTTATTAACAAGATCAAAAGAGGACTCTCCACCTTTAGATGATAGATTTCTGTGCCTAATTTTACCATCGTAACTGTCAAGATATTTCATTACAAATAAAAAAGAGGCCCCATTATGACACTATAATTGGGAGAAGGGAATCACCAAACTCAGAATGGGTTCCCGAGGGGAATCGCAAAACAAAAGTTTTATGACAATACATTCTCTGGAAATCGTATAACACACTGAAAATTGAAAGCTGTGTCACATCTAATCAGAAATGGTATATAAAGAAACAGTCACGTATTCATTGCACTGGAAGAATGGCACGTTTATGAGTTTTTAATAGACTTTAGATGGCCATGAAGCCCAGGTGATAGCTGCTCAGTGCTTGTTAGCAAGATGAACTCATGCTTAGCCTCTCCTTGATATATTATTATCATTAATATTAAAAACAGCATGTTCAGTATTCTTATGAATCAAGCACACTCCCATTTACGCAAACTACTCACTGCTCCAGACAACACATAAATTATGCATGGGTAAAGATGGTGTTCAGCCGCTGTCGAACCAACATCAGGCTGAGAAAACGGTGTCAGTGAAGCAGCTGTAAATTTTAGCATTTGTGCCATTTAAGTCTCGTCACCTTAAAAATGCATGCCCGTCTGTGGTTTTGAGTCACCAAAGTGGCCACAAAAAGGTGTTATATACAAAAATGCTTGTTTGAAGAGAACCGTTTCTCATTCTCATCATACATTTCAGGACATCCAAATATGGGAGGACCAATGCAGAGGATGACTCCACCCAGAGGCATGGTCCCACTAGGACCCCAGGTTTGAGTCAAGATGATTTTTCTTTAAGGACTACTTGCTGTAAATTTTGTTTCTGATAGTGTTGTTTCATGTAGTCGTGTCCAAATGGAATTCTGGTGTCTTTGTTTTCTAGAACTATGGAGGTGGGATGAGACCACCACTGAATGCTCTGGTTGGTCCTGGGATGCCTGGTATGAGCATGTGAGTGGTATATGCATAACATCATCACAGCCACATAACACATGCACACATATAGACAGAGTAGCATAAGGCCTATCTGAGTACACGAGTTTATAAAAGAGTAAAATACACTTTTCTGTGTGTCTGTTTTAAAAATGTAAGCTTACTCAGCACATTTTTCTACAAATGTCAGCTCAGTAGAGTTGTTATAGTCAGCTGTTTCTTTTACATAGCTTTAACTGTCTTTTGCCTACAGCTTTACCACATGTTTTTTAGCTTTTGGCTCTGGACATGAAACCATAACCGAAACCTTTCCCTCTATTTAGTCTTCTTTAGTTTTTCTTCTTCTTCTTCTTCTTCTTCTTCTTCTTCTTCTTCTTCTTCTTCCATTTACTTTTTTCTGGCATCTGAAGAGCTTGTTATTGCCAACTCTACCCAAATGAATTGGAAACAAAGACCCTGCCAAATGCAAAAAAACTAAAGTGTATGGGTGTTTTTTAGGGGACCTGGTGGTGGTAGACCCTGGCCAAATCCTCCCAACTCCAATTCTGTAAGTCCTGCAACAAAAATACAGAAGAAGAAGTTTCATTTTTATGTCATGACTTTAGTGATTTGCTTATTTGTCTTTGTAGACTCCATACTCTTCTGCGTCACCAGGAAGCTATGCGGTATGTATGTTTGAAACTCTTAAACTAGCTAAATAGTTTATAATTCACAGGATCATGTAGGAATGTCATGAAAACAAAACTCTCATTTCAGGGACCTCCAGGGGGAGGAGGGCCACCTGGAACACCAATAATGCCAAGTCCAGCAGGTAAGCTCTGTGTGTATCAGTTGTATATGTGCATGTAGATATATAAATATGCTATTGGCCTTTAATTTTCTTACTGTTTCTGTTTTCCTTTTTGTGTTCTGTCAGATTCAACTAACTCTGGAGACAACATGTACACTATGATAAACACAGTCCCTCCAGGTGGAAGCCGGCCAAATGTGAGTGGCTATTGGGTCTGTGTTAGTGTTACAAGTCAAACAGGAACTTTGCTGCTGTGTTGTCATTTGAGATTGTGGTAAATGTTGTTAACTTGTCCTATGTGTGTTCTCCCAAGTTTCCTATGGGTGCAGGCAGTGACGGTCCATTAGGGGGAATGGCCGGGATGGAGCCACATCACATGAATGGCTCTTTAGGTACAAAAACAAGAAGCTTCTGTGTTCTGCAGGGGCATAACAAACAAACAAACAAAAATCCTCTGGTTATGTTTGTCCCTGATTTGTCATAAAAATTAGTATTCGTTAGATTGTGGAGAAGTGCATTATTTTCATACTTGTGTTCCCTCCTACAGGGTCAGGTGATATGGACAGTCTCCCCAAGGTATGAGAAGTTTTTCACGTACTCTAAACTGCACTTCTGATTTCTGTAGCAGTTACTGTGATATGTGTTTTATTTACCTTTAAACAGAACTCTCCTGGTAACCTTAGTATGAGTAACCAGCCTGGGACGCCTCGGGAGGATGGAGAGATGGGAGGAAACTTCCTTAACCCTTTTCAGAGCGAGAGTGTGAGTGAAAGTTAGTTAATATATGGGATTACTGGGGTGTTTTCTGCTGAGAGTTCCCTGTAATACTTTGCCTTAGCCGTGCCCATTTTAATATCTTTATATGCTAAGCTAAGCTAATACTTGCTGTACTTTTTACCGTGCGGATAATATCAGTCTCACTAGTCTCTGCAAGACATATAGACTGTATATAAAAGATGACACCACCAATGGTTTGTTGACTATCGTTCTGAAGCCTCGCTAGCCATAGCCATCTTCTTTTTCTTTGTTTAAACTGGACATAGTGAATTTTCACCAGCTTTATCTGCTAATGCTAGCTCTGGCTAGTTAGCTTAGTTCCAATGATGTAGCCATGATCATAAATGTTATGCTAATTCTTGCTGGTGAAACAAAGAGGCTTTGTACTCCACAGGTGACTCTTAAGAGTATTTCTTAGCACAGCCGCATGTTGAACAGAATTCATCTGTGACTGAAAGCAGGCACACAATTAAAAATGTATAACTTTAATCCTTAATGCAGTTCGAACAGGTGTTTCATGGTCATATTGTTCAGTTCTTGTTAACAATGAAATCGTCTACAGAGAGCAAAACTTTTTTGGTACCAGGCTGGTTAACCACTGTATTTTCTCAAACAGATTCAAAACTTGACTTCATTCAAATGTGGATTTATCACAGATTGACTCAGTCTTATTGCCCTTTTATCACCGTTTTGACACACCAAAGTTGCTTTGAAGATGGAAGCTGACTGCAAATGTTCGCAGACCTGGTCCCTGTCTTCAAAGCAATCATTTCAAAGGCAACTAGTTCCCACTTGGCGCATGTGGTCCTAGTAATTTTGGTCATGCTACTGTCTCCAACCACTAATGTGCTTAGGGTGATGGTTGTATAATTAACACTAATGGCTAGAGATGTGCTTTCCTCTCTTAAACACATAAATAGTCACCTTTTTTTGTTTCTGCTTAACTTTTTTCTGCAGTATTCTCCAAACATGACGATGAGCGTGTGAGGGCTCTGGAAGCAGGTTTGGTCTGTCGCTCAATAACCTGGTGTGGCTCTGCAAAAAGCAGTGAGACATGATGTGATGCCATCTAGGCCAGTGACTCTTCCTCCACCACCACCTGCCCAATCGGACAGTTGCCCCAGGCGGCATCTTACTACTACTACCCCCCCCAACCGCAGTCCCATCCTTCCATGGTTTCTGTCCATGTTTCTACGCTCCTGTTTTTCTCCCGTTCTAAGTGGTGACTCTGCTACCTTCATCTGCTCTTCCTCTGCTCCAATGAGACTGTACAAAGGAACTAAATTGACCCAGAGGAGAACTCTGTAAATTTGCAAACAGTGCACACAGTCCAGTCACGGACAGATTTTCCTGCCTTTGCATCAGATCACAAAGCTCGGTACCCAAAAACAAAATGCCAGTATCCTAAAGTTAAAATTCCAGTGAGTTTAAATATATAAAGTCACTGTTTGATCTAAATGGCCGTCATCAAGTCTTCTTTCTTTTAAATTAGTCTGTTTGCAGTACCAGAAGAGAAGTGGAGAGGCATCGCCATCCTCGTGCTGATATTTGAGAAGTCTTTTCAGAGTTTGTAAATGTCTAAATCTTTAAGACCGCGTACATTGCATTTAAAGTTTTATACTGTTGATGGTTTTCTCATCCCACGTCACAATATTTGTTTTCATATTTAGTTTAAAGACGAATGCTCATTAAGAAAAGAACTCGCTTGAGGCTTAAAGTGAGACTATGAACCTGCTTTAACAGCAGCCAATATGCTACAGGTGGAAATGGGAAATGCCTAACACAAAAGTGGCATTGTAGCTAGGTCATTGCATTAGCTAACATTTAGCAACTAAAAGCTAATGGTCATACCAGATCAAGCAGGACAGAGCAAGCAAAAGTCCTGAATGTATTGAACTAAGCATTCATGCATTCTGGTAGTTACAGATTCATCTTTCAATTAGTCTGAGGGACAACGAGCTCATTCTTTTTAAAAGCTTCCATAGTCTGCCTTTAAGTCACATTGTGAGCAATGTGGTGCTTTTGTGGGGCCGAAACAGACGTTTTTGACAGAAATTAAGGGAATCATTAGTTTGTTTGTTTTTCTTGGTGACAAAACATACTCCCATATCCTAGACATAAAAATGTTAAAATTAGAGAAATAATAAGAGGTAAGCAGTAAGTTGATGATAAACTGCAAGCTTTGGTCACTCATACTTAACTGTCGTCCGGAAAAACTGTGATTTTTAGTATGATGAACAATTGGTTGGTACAGAAAAATAAAACAAGCTTGTTTTTAAATAATCTTTGAAACGTTTTTCACTGCCCAAGATGAATTATTATATGTACAAAGGGTGAATATTCCTGCAAACATTCTCCTTTCCCTTCCCTTATTGCAAAGTGTACAGCTCACAAATGTAGCTCCTCTGTCTTGTATATGTATTTGATATTATTATTATTATTTAAAGATAATGCTAGAGAGAATTATTATTGCAAAAGGGAACGATGGACTGATGGCACACCATCACAGCTGACCTGAGATGTTTTATTTTGTTTTGTGTTAGATTTAAGCCATAAGTGGGAGTACATAAAGAACAATTTGTAAATTGGATCTTTTTTTTTTCTTTCGGTTTTGGTGACAGTATGTGGGACTCCATTTGTGACGTGTTCATTTTCTCTTTTTTATTCTTGTATTATGTTTTTGTAAATACACAGAGAAGTTTCATGGGTTTTGACTATGCTGATATAAAGCTTCTCTAACCTTAAAGTGTCATCTCTTTTCATTTTGAAAGGACTTTGCAGTGCATTTGAAAGTATCTGTGGATGAAATTATATGATCACAATTGTGTTTGTACTTAAATTTACCACCCCTGTTGTATAACTTCTATCAAACAATCATTCGGGAATGGATATTGCATAGATGGATAGATAGATAGATATTTTAATAATAATATTAACAACAGCAACTCCCCCAAAAGAGCAAGTGCTATGCTAGAGGCAAAGCTTAGCCAACCTAGGTACCCCTGTCCCCCAAGGCCCAGTTTATTATTGTAAAGTTTGCACATAATACATAAAAACTGTGGTTAATATAAAATTTTTATCAATTTTCACATTCGGTGTGACAACCCAATTCTCAGCAAAATTAAATCGGCTCGAGCTGTTATTGGTATCTAATAGCAGATCTTGTCAGTCTGCAAATTGACCGGCTGCATCTTTACATTCAGACTTGGTCTGGTACGGCTATTCCCGTGCCTTGCCCTCCACCAGCAGCAGCAGCTTCGTGTAATTTCTCAGAACTATGATTATTATTTACTTGTTATCTCTAGTGACCACATTTAAATCAACACAGTATGTGCAAACTGTGTAAGAGTGCATCTCAGACCATGTGACCTTTGACTGCCACCAGTACTACTACTACTACTAGTATGTATTAAATATTCATCTCCATATTCTGCACTAGAAAAGTTTTAAAATGAATAAAGGTCTTTATTAGACAGTTGTTTCTGCACAGTCAGAAATACAGTAATACAGTTTTTTCTGATTGCTTAAACACATTTTATGTAACCATTGGCTATTTTTGCAAAACTCTACACACAAATAAGAAAACCTTCCACCCAATTATCAAAACATTGTAGTTCTCTTGCAAAAGAGAACACAGCTAGATTACACACAAGCCATCATCTACTAAGCACACAATGCGCCAACTGCACACTGATGGTATGAATACATAACACATCTGGCTTTTGCTTCCTCTGTGTACAGATGTCAACTTGAGGTCATACTTTTGTCACAGTGCCATGTAAACATACAAGGATCCAAACTTCAAGTATTGGTGTTTATTCACACTCATCAAAACCAAGACAAAGTCAGAACACAAAATAGTAATGTCACAAAAAAAAAGGGGGGGGAAAAGACAATCAGCCTACATCATGGCACCTTTCTGGGTCCGGCCACAAAATTTTGTCCACATCGCATGCGATATCCTCCAGTCCAAGGCACCGGGGAAAATATCTCCTTGAATGCCGTATCCAGGCCTGACATGATGCCTGGTCAATATCTCCACATGCCTCCTCCATTGCCTGTAAAAGGGCCACCTGTTGATGAGGATGATGGTCGTACACTTTCCAGCGCCAGGCAGAGAAGAACTCCTCGATGGGATTCAAGAATGGAGAGTATGGAGGGAGGTTGAGTGCCATGAAGGATGGGTGGTCTGTAAACCAGTTGCGGACCAAAGCAGCCCTATGGAAACTAACATTGTCCCATATGATGACATATCGGGTATGCTCTGGTGTCTGACCC
>VOQK01012113.1:22107-32485 GCA_015052645.1 Benitochromis conjunctus
TACCTGAATATAACAGAACCTTCATTAATGTCATTAGGAACGCCTGTGTTTACCTATTCCATGTGAAAAATGGCTTCTGTGAGAAAGAAGACTTTGCCCTCCTGTGAGTAGAGGTCTAAAAGTGGAAACTAAAAATCTGTCTTTCTTCATTTTTGTGGTAATAGGCTGCAAGTGTTGAGGATTTTTTTAATAACCACATTTTAATTATTGCTACAAGATCAATTTGATACACGGGAACGTTATCTCCTATTTTGTTGGAGGTTAGACATGAAAATTGATGTCGCTAATGTTTCTCAATAAAAATATGAAGCCTGAACTAGCTACTGGTTAACGTAGCATAGCTTAACATGTCTTGATGCATGCTCAATCATCCAGGTAAGTAAATCCCAAAAGGTTGATTCTCTTCATCTGGACGTAGCGTTTTCAGTGGGAGAAACGTTTCGTCGCTCATCCAAGTTGGGGCATAGCTTAGCTTAACGAGAGCGTGTTGACTCAGAACCATAAAACTTAGGCCGGTTATTTAACTATCCTAAAGTGATAGCAAAGTTTCAGAGAGTCTTTAAAACTTTATTTTCTTGTTTTTAATGGACTCTGGCTGGCTAGCTAAGTCTCTTTCTAGTGGTTACGCTAAGCTAACTGGTTGCTGACTGAAGTTTTATATTCACCAGCAAAAACCCATCCTATAGACAGATTTTGCCAGGCCTGGGGTGGTTTTTCAAATTCTTCATTCCTTATTTAGTATAACTTGAACAAAATTCTTCTACGGATACAAATTTTGTTGATCTTTAGGTTATGTACGTTTAATGTGCCATGTGAAACAAACACAGAGAACACAACTTCGCACTCACAGGGGGATGAATACAAAAATCAAAAGTATTGGGATTTCTACAAAATGTTTTTTAATAACAACATAAAAATGTTAATGATTGCTGTACGTGTCACAATGCTTGTGCAAAGCTTTGTTGAGATTGGCCCACCTGTTAAGGAGTAGATATGATACATACAGACATATATGCTCTGATCATAACAGTAAGATAAATATACGGGCATAGAAGGCTTTCTTTCATATGGCATGTGATTTGATCATCTAATTATGAAGAAAACTGCTGTTGCTAGTTTATATGAACATACAGGCAACCTGCCTTACCCATTTCCCTTCCAGCTTCAGTCTAAGTTATTGTTGGATGTTGACTATGCTGCAGTAAAGTGGTATCAATGTTTTAATCTCGGTCTAAAAAAAGGAAACATTTTCCCAGAATGCTAAACTATTTCTTACAGACTCAAGAGTGAATTATCAACTGCTTCAGCACCGTCCTGTGCTGCATTTCCATTACATTTGTTTAAAGCAAGATGTGCTTGTCAGGCAAATTTAGGTATGCTGTGTAAATATCCTTGTAACAATTTTGGTGTATTAAGATACCTCAAGCCATTCTCTTCCATAGTTCTCTATTAACTCTCTACAAAGATTGCGGCACAAAACAGTGTTGTTGAATAAAAACTGAGATCACCAGAGCTTTCCTCAGTGCATTCACGAGCACTGACATGGTTTTTCCACAGTGCTGTGCTTTGACAGGTAGGCACATCACTGATGCACAGTCGGGACTACAATTTGTCCTCCCGGGTGAAGAAGAATGAAGCTGGAAACAAGCTGGGACAGATATGTGCATCTACAGTGCAGGAGTCAGACCTGCAGTAAGAGGAGAGGTGAGTCAGTCCGCTTTCATAAATGAAGCGAACTACTGATCAAATGGATCAGGTGTAAGGCAGCAATCTCCCAATTTCACAAATTTAGAGTGACAACAAAGCAAAAATGTAATTTAGTGTCTATGCTTCACTGAGAGAAAGGATTACATCATAGTAGAAAAAAATGAATGACAAGCAAAAATGACAATAATTTGGAATTTAATTTGTGCTCTTAGTGTGAGGGTCTAAATGCTCCCTTTTCATCACAATGAAATGGTGGGCAAATGATATCCTTTGACAAACACTAAAGGGAGTTTCCTGTACAGTAGGTAATGAATCCTGAGAGACTTGCAGAGACACAATCTTGCATGCTGACATGCACGCACACACACATGCACACACACACTTTCTACTAAAGAAGCTAAAATAAACAAAGATTTGGGATAACTTGTCGTGCTCAGATAGCTTTGGAGAATGCTTATTTAAGGACTTTCAGACATTTACCATTGAGACAAGTCACAAACACTTTGTCTTACATACTGCTGAAGTGCCCTATAGTTTGCATTCACCTAAACTTTAGATAAAACATGTGTGATTTAAATAGCTTAGCTTTGCCTCTGAGGTCGCATCAGCTATATTCTCGTCATCATTGGCATCTCCAGCATCTAATTTCAGCTGGGTGGGGATACGAATCAAACAAACCATCGACATGGTAACAAGTATGAGAAAAAGCTACAGAAAAACCAAAGTGATTTTCACAGCCACTACAAAGGCTCTGTGCATGAGCCTTAGTCACTCTGTAGAAAGCAAAGCAGCTCAGACAGCTCACATAGTTTAAGGCATTAAAGTCCATTTCAACTAACACTGTCACTACAATGTGGATTACATGACCCGAACAGCCTTCACCACGGTTACACAATGCCAAGCTGTTTTGCACGAAACCAGCTAATCTGCTGTTGCTAGTGAAATTAACATTTCTGTGAAAACTTCACAGCAAAAATCACACCTTGCAGGAGCAGCACAGGTATACAGTGGCTGTAATACAAACAGTGGCTGTCTGTGGGTACTTCAAAGACCAGCACATAATATGTTTTGGAAGAATAGGTACAGACCATAAACACGTATGACTGGTGCACCCGATTGCTTTTTCTGAACTGAAAACACAGTTATTTTGTTTTTTTCCTGTAATGCAGCTTCTGCCAAGTAAAAGGACAGCATTTCTGCATTTCAGCAGTGCCACATTTCTGGGCTGGGAAATTTGCTGTGCAAATGCAACAGGGGGTACACAGTAAAGGAGATTGAGGTTTGTTTAAATGTCACGACCAGCTGAGAACTTGCTTTCACCAAGTTCCTGGGAGACTGCATGCCCAAAGCGAGAAAGTATTTACACGCACATCCAGTGCCAGGCAGTGTTAACTCCCACCCTTCACAGGTGTCAGAATTGTACTGTAAGCATGCTGGATGTGCCAAGTGTTGTAGTAACAAGCCAACTAAGGAACCATAAGAGAGAGAGATCAAAATCAGACACCAAGGAAAGCCAACATGTCTCTACAAGGTCATTTCTGTAGCCTTTTGGGCTGTGCTGCTGCTGACTATTTGTTTATCCAGCACAGCACAGGCTGAATTACTTTAATTCTTGGCACTGGCTTCAGTGCAAGCCAGAGCCTGTTTATGTTCTGCTGCTGGACATACTGTATAGAGACCACCTGTCCTTAATCAGTATGTTTCAAACCAAACAGAATAGAAAGACATAACACACAAGGACCCGTCGAAGATAATGTATAAGAAATTAATTCATAAGCTGAAAAATTCTTGCAGCATCTTGCAGCTGCAATAATTTAAAGCACTGGCAGAATGAGTCCTTCAGCATAAAAGGTTGGGTAACTTAGATCCTTGTGTTTTATTTCATTTAAAAATAAATAATAATAAAAATAATTTAAGCAGCAATGGGTTTATTCAAGAAACTTGTTAAAGCAACTTGCTCATGAAATGACATGAAAATCAAAGATCAAATCAAAAACATGCGACGTTGATTTAAAATCCGCGACAGAAAAAATTAGGACTAAAATGCGATGGACGCCAATTACGCGCGTGGTTTAAATAGTTCCAATGCGGAGCTGCTCGTTAGCTCTGTGTTCATAATTCCCATCCCCGCTGAGTAATGTTGTGTGCTTACCTGATTAGGTATAATAATCCTCCGAGCTTTAAAGGGGTGATTCCCAGCGCAGGCTTCCCGAATCCTTACTCTTTCATTGAAAAGCAGTTTGACGCGTGTGCGAGCGCTCTTCCACCTGGAGTTTTTCTCCTGCCTGAGCGCAGCGCTCATTAAAAGTGGAGAACGGGACGGGGGCGAAGTTTCTCCTATTTGCCCGTCCCACTTCAGGCTTGCAGCTCTTCACCCAGGCAGAAGAAGACCAGTAACCGGGGGCCCTCGAGACAGCACGCAGACAAGTGTTTTCTTTCTCTCTCTGAATCAAATGACGCACTGCCTTAGTATGCCCACTGAGGGAAAAACAAACTATGATTCTGACTATATGTTCTCCAACTCATTCATCTCGATTACCAGGCAGACAAATGAAGCCTAAGAGGAGTGTGTCATCTCTCACCAGAGCAATCACTCCTCCTCCACAAATAAACCGATCAACACCTGTTTGGGAAACACTTCAAAGTTACATCCACTGTCACTGCGGCTTTTGACACGCAGTTGTGGTGTACCTTAAAAACTCATGCACACACACACACGCACACACACTGTCACATCACTGCTGACTGCAGACTACACAGACTTTTACTACTAGCACAGTACGTATGGATGGCTCTAATGAGCCCGAGGCCATTTAGCTCTTAATGGCTGCTGTAAATGTCCTTCATGTCATTACAGTGCAGACACAAAAATCTGTCCTTATTCAGGCACTCGTGACTTTATTTTACTGTGCAAAAAACAAAACAAAACGCTCCTCTTTCGATTAATTGGATATTTTACGTTTACCTTATTTGCTGTCATGCATGTACTGTTACAGCAGTGGATGCTGATATTATATTCAATATTATTATTATTTTTTAAATTCAAGCGTTTTCAGACAGTTTTTTCTACCCTTAGCTCCTACGGTCCTCTGGCTGTAAGGAAAGCAGCTTAATCCATCTGCTGTTCAAGTCTTTTGTCTGCCAGGGGCAGCAAATCAGAAAAAAACTGGTTTAAGAGGAGAGTGGCCTTAAAGAGAGATGCACTAAATAAGCTTAGACAGTGGGTGATTCAGGGGCTCTAGCAAGGCTGAGGAGGAGATAATAAAGCACGTAAAGCCACTCTAGTAGAGAATTTGGAGTTGGAAATGAGAATGAATCGGCCCCTTTAATAAAACCATTTCCTCTACCCTGCTTTTACATGATAGAGTGATGTGTAAACACACTGAGAAAAAAAATGTTATTTCTCAACAGAGTGTGGACTGCAGGATATAAGGTAGATCTGAGGGTATGAATGCCCTCAGGGGACACAGGGGAAATAGTAGAAAACTGTGCCATCACATGCTTCAGTTGAGTTAAGGACACTTCAGTGTTTCCAGATGTTATCGTGCATCTCTTGTCTCGCTATTTTACTGACTGCAAATTTCATCATCTGGGCATCTTTTAAGAAAAACACATGCATTGTTCCAGTTTGGTTTGAGTGATTGTTAAAACACCCCTAACAGGACCTGGGAATAAATACTCTTTGCAGCAGGGATGAAACTTAAAATAATTTATTAATATTGGTTGCACATACAGTTTATTAATATGGATAAGACCATAACATGAAAAAAAATACTCCCAATCTCCCCATGGAATTCAAGTATTGGTTGAGGTGAAGTGGATAGAGTCTTCAGAGCCTGTCACACCAGTACTCTGATGTTTCAGTGTAAGAGGGCACATCGATGTGGAAGACCTGTGTGTCAGACGGAGGCGTCTGAGGAGGGCTGTTGACCCCCGAGTCGCTGTCATGCTCAGATTGGTTCAGCTCTGCAGCTAAATTTTTCAATTCCAGCTTCTGGGCAGGAAGTGATTCAGGCGGGGGTGGGGCCTCGACTTTGGGCGTGATGTTTTGCAAGTGCACCACCTCGCTGTGCTCTTGTGCGCACGGCAGAAGTACCAAAATGTCCTTGCGGAACTTGGAGCTCATGCCGAAGTAGATGAGCGGGTTGTAGAAGCTGGCAGACTTGGCAAAGAGGCGGGTGATGATACTGGTTGTGCTTGGCACATGGAAGCCCCAGGCTGACCACATAGACACCACTGCATATGGTGACCAGGCGAGGATGAAAGCAGTGCAGATTACAATGGAAATCTAGAAAGAGACATAAGGAAGCAATTGTCAGCACTTGAGTAACGTGAGAGGAGGTTTATGACCGAGCGGGCACTTTTAAGTAGACCTTTTAAGAGTCCCGTTTTACATTTCTAATCAAGTCTTTGCAATAAAACCTCCACATCTAGACTCAACTATTTTCCTTTTGTCCTACCCTTGTGACGTCCCGCTCCATCTTCCTTTGGCGGGCGGTGAGGTAACCGTCAGCTGACATGGCATTAGTGGTTTTCACTGTATTGATAATGGAGATGTAGGAGAAGAGCATGATCATCACCGGGATGAAGAAGCAGAAGATGAGGATGGATATGATGTATGACTTGTAAATAGTGGAGTAATTGGCTTTGGACCAGTCCACTTCACAAGTTCCATAACCTCGATCTAAGAAACACGAAATACAAGATCAGATCACGGCTCTGTTGTCATATTGTATGAAGCACTGTTAGTCTGATGTATAAAACAGACCCGTGTAGCTGCCCCAGCCCAGGAGTGGAGCAACAGACCAAAAAATCCCTCCAGTCCAAATGCAGATTAGTGACACAGCAATCGTGTTGATGCTGATACAATGAGCTGCGAGAAGACAGAGCAAGGACAAGTAACATGAGTACAGCCTGAAACAGTTTAAAGGTTATGATTTTGGCAACAGAAAAAGTTATCAGCCCTAGGATGCAGAATTCTTGACTTGCTATGAATGTTTGTTGAACAATGAAGTCTTTTCTTTATTAACAGCCTTTGCAGACATCTGCGACTCAAAAGGGCCTCTGTTGATAAAGTGTTCAAGAGAAGAAAATAATATTTTGTTCTATTTCCAGGCAATGAGCAAACATCTAATTTAAATATCCCATATTATACGTGCAGAGCAGTTTTCATAGATTTCAGTGATTTTAATACTGAGCTGTATTTTGCTGATTATCTGCACAGGTTTACCTGCACATTTTACTCGTTTGCACCAAAAAAAACACATGCAGCATTTTTAAATTCAGATTTAGTATCAGAGCAAAGATTTTAGCAAACGCAGCTGGTGCCGCACCACATTTACAGCTAATGTCCATAGTTTAACGGCAAATGTAAAAACACTCAGGTTAACATGAGCAGCCACAAACAATAAAATCCTTTGTCCCTCCCCGACAGCAGAGGCAGTTGCTCAACTAAATTTCCAGCATAATTAAGGCATTATTTAACATCAGTTGCAACCCCCAAAATAGCAAATCTCACTTCAAAATAAGTTACTAATGTCTTTGAGAAATAAAAATGAAACTGCGGGACACAAGTGGTCGTTATTTCCACAGCTGAAGCTTGTAATGAGCTTTCATTAGCACTGAAAAACACCACACTCAACCAAAGGGCTGGGCTAAAGCTGTAAACCTTTGTTTGGATGGCATCCCTTTATGTATCTGGTGATGCTGATCACCGTCAAGGTGTTGATGCTGGCGAGGCCGAAGAGCAGCGTGAAGAAGCCGTCCACCTGGCAGGAGAGAGAGAGAAAGATGGACTGGTGGTTCCTGATGTCACAGCTTCAAAATATCTGTGAGTAGTCAGTGACGCCTCGGGGGAGAGAGCCAGTGCCCGTCTAATGGTCAGACCTTTGTCTGCCAAGTTTGCTTTAGATTTTGTCAGATAGAGATGCTACAGATAAAGAGCTCTTCCTCCCTTTTGGTCAATATGCTCCAGACACAGAGCCTTTCCTCTGATGTAAGCTGTACCGGCTCAACAAGGGGAAATTAAAATGGAAATGTTTTTACTACATCTGCTAATTTACAGATATTAACTTATATCACAGCAAAATGTTATTTGACTGTCAAATATGGCAACACACTGAGCTTTGTTGCAGTCAGCCCATTGTTTGGGAATCTTTTAATCGCAGCTCTTCTTAAAGGAAATTATGCTACTGTGTTTCAGTCTGGCTCCAACTGTGTAACACCCAGCTCCATGCTGTGCCATTTCCAGGTGATGGGGATCAGTTGAGGTCTCTTACTAATTACTTTCTTGATCTTCCTTAAATGTAATCCTATTACTTCCAAGCACCACGTTTTTTCACCCTCATTTGGCATAAAACTGTCTTACTAACATTATTATGGTTTTTATTAAGCGTTAACCTTATGCGTAATTTTAGTGTCTGTCTGTTATTTGCCTCTCAAGAAGGTGATATAAATGATATAAAAGCATCAGAAATTACTTTAATTTAGAGCGTCTCATAGACCTTTTACACTGCCACATCATTTGTTCCTCTGAATTTTCCTTCTCTAATGTCACACGACCCTGCGAGGCTCTTTCATATTTAATAACGTCCTGTCCCACCGAGTGTGAAACACAGGGATGAGGCCCAGCTTGCAGCTCGTTCATGTCCCATCACGCTCAATGCAGTAATGTGCTTCTCACATGCCTGTCTCCTTCACCATTCTATTCCTTTTCTCCCCTATTTCCTTTCACTTCTTCTTCTCACCTGTTTCCTTTATTTACGTCTGAGGCTCCCTGCCTTAGCCCACTTCTCTTGGGGGAAGGTGAAATAATAGAGGTGGGGGTACTTCCCTTCCCAATATTACTCTTTCACCAGAGATTGGATGACTGAGAGATGAGATCATCTCTGTGGCTGTAGGGAAGCCTAAGAGCAGCAGAGCTTGATTTACAGTATCGCTTTCACTCAGATTTTTAAGGTTTACGTTTTTGAGACTAAAAAATATTCTGGTTACACCGGCTTGTTTTTGTACGACTCCTCAGAGAGTTCAGTCACTGCAGCACGGAAATCACAATTTCTACCACGGCTAGCTTCGAGCAAGAAAAATATCCTGGATGAATTCCAAGCTGAAGTATGACAAATATTTCTTTTCAAGCTGAGGCTGTAGGAGGAGAAAAACAGAGAAATGAATGGTTAAATGTAATATAAGATGCTGCAATATAAGAGCGTGTAGATAAATAATTCAACAAATATCCACCAAAGCAGCTCTTTACTGTTCACTGTTTGGTTGTTGACAAGTGCCATACTGCTAGAAGAAAGGCCTCGACAATAGTAATCTTATCACGATTTAACCTCTAGCCCACATGTCTACTCGAATAATCCCTTGCACGTACACGCACCCACATGCATACACACCTTACTGTTACACTTCCACAGATTCTTTTAATGTACTTTATTAATTAGGGACTGGCCAAAGACAGCAGTTAATTGCGCCTCTGCACAGTCATAGCTTTCCAGACATATCGGACAAACACTCCTGCGATAAGACTTGCTGTTGCAAATCTCAGTTTTTAAATATCTTGTTGTAGTCTGGCTTTTACCTGGCAGGTCCAGATCCAGGTGATCAAATACCCGTCGTCCTTGAAGATATTGAATATTTCTAGGATTCCCCGGGAGTAGCCGAATACTGAAATGCTGGCATCAGAGACTGCGAGGTTTAAGGTGAGCAAATCGGTTGATTGAAGTGCGGCCCGCTGCCTGTACAGGACAAACATCACTAAACTGTTTCCAAACCAGGACAGCCATCCTGCAGGGAGGGAAGCACACAGAATATTCAGGGGACACCTAATTAACCAGATAGTGTAGGATACTAAATCTTATGGTAGCATATAGTATTGTATGGTGTTTTATTTTATCATATTGTATCGTCTATAGTAGTACAGTACTATAATATAATATGTTGGATATGGTATGGGAACATGTACATATGTGTCATTGCTATTAGTTCTGGACGTCATCCTGCAGTGACTCCAATAGTGTGAATAACCTGTGAAGCTCAGACTTAAACCCTTTTACTCTATAGTCAGATAACAAGCCAAGAGGATCCCTTTCTTTTTATATCTCAGACTGTGTTACACAAAATCTCTCGACTATCTTAGCTGGCACGGTCCAAAAGGCGGCCCAAACCAAACTGTGGGTGTCAGCTGTGGACTGGCCTTTGGAAACAAGAGGAACAAGAGCCAGTTTTGTTCTTGACACTTGAATAATGTGTGAGTCTGTCATGCAAATGCAGGAATATAAAAGCACCAAACTAGTTCAGATTTATGGATTGTCTGAAAACAAGAGGAAATACAGAATATCAAGCAATACTGACACAGGCTTTTTTCAGTAGCATAATGTACAATCCAAGTAAACATATTTCATCTACAAACAATACACAAATTATACAAAAAATAAACACTGCATTCCAGCATGTGGTGGTTAACTTACCCAGCACTAAAAGGTAGACTCCAATGATGGTCTGTCCTTGTTCGGACAGAGGAGGGTCTGTATGCAGGGAGGTCAGGTTATTATTCCTCCATGGAATATTCACCACCTTCAGAGTGAAAGCCTTCAGCGTCAGCTCCATGGCCTGAATTTCGATGCCTATGCATGAATTCTTTCTGTCCTCTTCAAAATCCCTGCTCTCCTCC
>VOQK01012123.1:3231-16970 GCA_015052645.1 Benitochromis conjunctus
AAAAAATCCAACCAGACCTCAGCAGCGCTACATCCTCCTCTGCTTCTCCTCCTAACCATCACAGAGATGTAAAGATGTCCTGTTACCTGAATGGCAAAAAACAAAAACTCACTTTTTAAAAAAAAGCTACCTCTCCATGCAGCTTTTGTCTTCTTGCATTTCCCCCCTTTGAGCAAGAACATTTTGTTTTGAAAGCAATTACCCGGCTGTGGCTCACATTGTAATGAGGTCACATTGGTTGGTGATTTGCCGTGGGAGAAGCACCAGAACCAATTCCACTCCTGCATAAAATCCAGGCTAATATGATTATAACAATATATTTAAAGGCCACCGGGATTGTAAAACGAATGAAAGGAGCCCCGGCAGCACTCCGGTGTTTCACTTCTTCGCTCCTTTATTTAAAGTCGTCTCTTAGATGCGACCAAGGTCATGATTGCAAAATTTCCAGAGGCTTAACAATCTGAATGCATATACAGTATATTTACTGTAAATGCATTTTGGCTGATGCATTCAACACACTTGTAAAGCGATCGCTCTTTTCCCCCATGAAAAGAAAATCCTCCTTTCAGTATAATGGGGCCCCATTAAGGCCACATTTCCCCTCATTACATCAGCAAATGGGTCCACAGTGCAGTTCTCTAAAAATGCCTTGATGTGTGCTTTTCACCTTTATTCTGTCTTGAAAGAGTGATGTACAGTACGCCTGCTGCTGGATCCAGCTCGGTGTAAGAATCTACACCGCAGTAAGTGATTCATAATTCAATCTGAACCTTTTTTTCCCCCCCTACTCAGAAATATTGGACATTCAAAGAAGATGAACTTACACCGACTCATCCCCAAACCGCACAGGTCTGAAATCTTATCTACTTAGACACACACACGTGTACACACACACACACAGCTGTAGAACACCAGTGGGTAGCTAAATGGTCTCTCTGGGTAATTTTCGCTTGCCATCGGTCACTGAATCCTTTACAGCTATGATGCCACAGTGAGTCAGTCACAGTGAGCGTCTCATTAGTTTTTTTAAGGCGAGACACAGCCGCTATAAATACCCATCAAAGTATGGGTGCGCGTGTGTGTGGTATCCATGTGACAATGCAAACATCTGCCATCTGAGCAAAGCTGGATTTAACTTTAAAACACTGCAGTATTTCACAGAACATCACTTTATTGCTTTTAAGTTATTGTCATGTGAGGTCCTTTTTTTGGAGCAGCGGCTGAATGAGTCAGATACTTAAGTAGAAGTAGTATTATCTGTACTTATATATAGCCTGCCGCAAGTCCTTAGGAATCAGAAGCAGTATTTGTGCTCACCAGACACTTCATTAGGTACACCTTTTTAGTACTGGGTTTTACCTCCTGTTGCTTCAAGACAGACTTAATTCTTTGTAGCACAAATTCAGCAATATGCTGGAAACATTCCTCAGAGATTTTGGTCCATATTGACTCGATAACATCACACATTTGCTGCAGACTAGTCAGCTGCACATCCGTGTTGTGAATCTCCTGTTCCTCCACATCCCAAAGGTGCCGTATTGGATTGGGATCGAGTGACTGTGGGGGCTGTGTGTTACAGTGAACTTACTGACATGTTCAAAAAACCAGTTTGAAATGATTTGAGCTTTGTGACATGGTGTGTTATCCTGCTGGAAGCAGTGTTCAGAAGATGGGTCCACTGTGGTTGTAAAGGGATTCACATGCTTCCCAACAATACTCAGCCGTTAGTATTGTGGGTACTAACTGGTCCAAAGTATGTCAAGAAATAATCCCCCACAATTACGCCATCACTGGCTGCCTGAACCACTGATACAAGGCAGGATCAATCCATGTTTTCAGGTTGTTCATGCCAAATTCTGACCCTACCATCCGAATGTCGAAGCAGAAATCGAGACTCATCAGACCAGACGACGTTTTTCCAGTCTTCTGTTGAGTGAAGTGTAACCTCAGTTTTCTGTTATTAGCTGAGAGTGCCACAGGTGTGGTGTTCTGCTGCCATAGCCCGTCTCCTTTAAGGTTCAACATGTTTAATGTTCAGAGATGCTCTTCTTTGTACCTTGCTTGTAAAGGTGGTTCTTTGAGTTATTTTTGCCTTCCTGTCAGCTGGGAGCAGACAGGAAGGCAACAGGGCATTGTTCCTTGACCTTTGACATCAACAAGGCTTTTTCTCTGTTTTGGACCATTCTCTATAAACCCTAGAGGTCGTTGCATGGGAAAATCCTAGCAGAGCATAGACCAGATTCTGAAATACTCTGACCCCATCTTGCACCAACAACTATGCTTCTTTCAAAATAACTTAAATGACATTCTTTCCCCATTCTGGTGCTCAGTTTGAACTTCAGCAGGGTGTCTTGTCAGGATGCCTAAATGCATACCATGTGATTGGCTGTTTAGATATTTGCATTATTGAGAAGTTAAAAAGGTGTACCTATCAAAATGGCCAGTGAGTGTATATAGTGATAGAGCAGCCTCATCAGATGATTTTCCGGGCTCACTGATGGTGGATGCTCCTATAAAAATGGCCAAATTTTAAAATAATGGAGGAAGCATGGCAATAACAAAAAATGTCATGAGTGAAAAATTCAGGCTTCAGGGTGCTCAAAAAGCTCAGATTCATATGTTATTTCCTACTACTGGCTCTGTATTAGATCACAAAGAGGGGCTAGCCCTAATTGGCCATCTGCTGTTTAAACCTTCTGTTTGCAAGTAGCAACCAATCAAAAATTAGTTAGGTTAAAGGAAGAGGAAATGAAACTAAATTTCACACAGAAGATGAACCAAGGGACTGGAAAAGACCAAAACTGGCACTAAACAAACAAATTCATTTTAATGCCGTATAGAGTCATTTGTTAAATCTAGTATTCTTGTACTGTAACTCTACCTCGGTACACTCAGACTCACATATGTTTCTTGGTCACATTCTGTACAACATGCAACCCGCTCTGTTTTTAGTCTCTTAGGAGAAGGAAAAGCTTGACGTAACAGCCTTTGGATTTAGAAATGAATGGGGCAAATTCTAACAATACATGGAGGAGATAACAGGCGTCTTTTTTGGGACTGTGTGTTGGCAACACGACTTTTTCTTGTCATTTAGAAAGGCTGCAGTACATGTGAACCCCACCGCTTTGACAACAGCGAGCGCGGAGACATATCACCGTCCAATCTACAATAACACTGCCAAACACTCGTCAAACAGCTGGACTTTCAACAAGACCCTCTCCCACCTCATCAGGTATTTTTTTATCACCCTCCTCAATTATCTCCACAAGGTTTTACACTTCACTGTAGACGGGTGGTCACAATTGGCGCATATTTTCTCTTTTCATAGGAAAAATATTCTGAGATTCCTCGACCCAGAGAGAGACATCTCGATTCTGAAGGGCACGCTGAAACCGGGAGATATCATCCACTATGTTTTTGATCGCCACAGTACCACAAACATCTCAGAAAATCTCTACCGTCTCCTGCCAACAGTATCCCCCATGAAAAACCAGCATTACAGGCGCTGTGCCATCGTGGGCAACTCCGGGATCCTTCTGAACAGCAGCTGTGGGCCTGAGATCGACTCTCATGACTTTGTTATCAGGTAGTATGGGTGATTTAAGTCTTAGAAGCCTTTTGCTTGAAATAAATCATAAAACACAGCAGTTAAAATGGACTGTAATTGAAATAGATTGGTGCATTAAGTTTTAGGCTTGTCTTATCTCCTGCACTGAGTGTATAATTCATATTGGTACGATAAGCGATAGCTGGTGGCCACACGGCTGGAAATATTTTAATTGCGCATTTGAAAAAGCTGTCAAAGCTTCTCTGATGACTTAAAGTTGGGAGCCAACTGTCAAGCTGAGAGCTGTTAGATGCACGATTATACATGAAATTGACATTTTGAACAGCCTTTGCATCCAACGGTAACGCGTTGTGCTTTTCAGAGAAACACCGGCGCTCTCCTGGGCCCTGCTCTCATTTAGCAGAGCGCGCTGTTTGCGAAGCCATCAGCCAGCTCTGTTTGTGTTTGGGTGCAAGCTCGCGAGTCCCTGAGTGGGTTATGTATCACTATTCATACCTGCCACCAGAGGTATAAAAAAAAAAGCCTGTCAAGGCTGTATTATATTTGGCAGATGGAGAAAAAAAAGAAAAGTGTCTGGTTTAAATTATCTTTGGGGTTAGGCACGATCGAACAGAACCGCCCAACCTGCACCCTCTCATAAATCAGTGTTGTTAGAATTAAAGCAGCACCTCACTGCGCTGGTTGATCGATAGCTCAAAGTCTTGCACACCTTTCACGAGTGGATTCTGATGTATGCCTATCTTGTCTTGTATCTTGTGCTGCCGTGTTATGCTGATGAGAAGAGGTCATGATTTCTAGACTCCCTCAGCATCATAATAATGCCAGGCGATGGCAGTAATGGTCGGCTGAAGTCACAGAACAGGAAATGTGTCATTTTGAGAAGCGGGGGAATTTGCTTCGGTGCTCACATATCCGATCGGCAGATAATGTCGCAGCTAAATATAGTTCCCTGCCCTTGGCTCGGTTCCCACAAAGTAGGTTGACAGCGTTCGGGGTACATAGATTGCTTCAGCTCATCATGCACCAGCTGTTCTTTGCAGTGGGTACATTAGCTGCTGTGGACAGTGACAGCAGCCATTAAGATGTAAAACACAACACCCCAGAGCGGAGAACACCCACACAGATAAAAGATTCAGGGTTCATATGCTCAAACAATTTATTTATTAATTTAAAAAAATCAAATCTGTGGCAATTAAAGTTTTTATTCCAAAGCCTGGTGAAGTTTTAGCAAATTTTGCAAATGTGATTCACATTTATATCTACGGTTTAAAAAATAGATGAAACATGAGGCTTGCAGAACAAAACCTTTGTTTTAAAATCAAAATAAAGCAAAAAGGTTTTGTCTAATAAGCTAATTATTAGTGCTGTCAACGTTAACACGGCTAAACGCATCATCACGATTAACGTGATTAAAAAATTAGCGCAGAATGGACAAACTGCCCAAAATGCGTTGACAGAGACATTTCAGGGATTTTAAGTCAGTCTTAACGCGTTTAAGCTGCTTTAACGCGTTAACACAGAGTAACCCCCTCACACGGATTAATCTGCGTTAACTGGGATTTGCCAGCTTTGGCGTGTTAACGCGGATCAGACAGCGCTACTAATTTTCTTACTGATGCTCATCGGGGAAAGGTTTTAAAAAAGTTTTGACCCTCTTATTCTTATTCTTAACTTAATGTGCTCAGGAGCACGGGTTAGGTCTGCAGCAGGAAGAAGCGAGGTTATTGTGGGTTAACTAAAACTAAACTAAAACGTAAAACTAGATGTGAAAAAAAGATTTTAGTTCACTGAGATTAAAAAGAAAAAATAACTAGAACTTTGAAGAAAATTAAAACTAATTGAAATGATTTTGTAAACTTAGAAAACTAAAAAAAAAATTAAAATATGTAAATATAGATAAATCTTTTTTTTTTTATTAAAAATTGCCTTATGAGGCTTTGACTTACGTATTTAGTGAGATTCTGGATTTCTACAAGAATGTGAGTCCCCTGCTTTCATGAGGTTCTGTGTTTTTATTCTAATACTTACTGATTTTACTAAATCATGCCTCTGACATAATAAAGACTAAATCTAAGACTGAAACTAAACTAAAACTAAACCGAAACAAGCAACGTCACAGTGGATACTAAGTGAAACAACTGAATTAAAATGAAAAAAGATAAGCAAAACCTGGGACAGTCAGCACTAGATGACCTATGTTTTTTTTTAATATAAAGCTTGTCATTAATTTTTAGTTAAGAATGACTGCACTGAATTTTGATTCTTTTTACACTGATGTTTCTGATGATGAAAGTTTGCCTGAAAGTAAAGAGGTTCTGGTAATTTATCAGTGAAAATATGAACGAACCCTGCAGATCTGAAGTGCTCACACTAAACAAACACTGTAATCAGTGTGTAGATAAGAGAATAAAAATGCATTAACAACAAGGCCTCCTGATGTCTCCTCCCCGCCCCGCTGTACAGAGTGGAGATGTTTCACTGTGAGGATAATTACCAGCTTTTGTGTTTTTCTGACATTTACTTTCAGGCGGACGCTAACATCAATGAAGAAAATACCACCCTGGCTTCCTGCTGAATTTCACCTTTACTTCTGCTCTGTTTCACTCTTCAGCAGGGCAGAACGTTTTTTTCTCTGACTTTGGGCGGCGGCGGCGGGGGGGGGACAGATGGTTGATAAATTACATAGAAAAAGTCAATTAATAAACAAAAGTTTCTCATCAAGGTTTCATGATGAGATGATAGAACAGCTTCCACGAGTGTTATCTTAATGTAACCCATCGGTTATCCACCAGTGTTTCATTAATCAGAACCACATAGGGAGGCAGAAGTTCTTTAAAAGTTGCCTTAATAGAGGATATCAGAGCTTTAACTGTAACATAAAGGTGGAAAGTCTTGTTTTTCTTTACGTTTGTATACTTGTGAAAGCCTTAAACATCATTAGCAAACCACATATTTGATTCATTTGTGTAAATTTTAGCTGTTTAGTAGCACATTTCCCAATGTTAAAACTGAACGATCTTTGCTTTAAGGTGTAACCTGGCACCGGTGGAGGAGTACTTTCAGGACGTGGGATGGCGGACCAACTTGGTGACCATGAACCCGTCAGTAGTGCAGCGGGCCTTCCAGGACCTGGTCACCGATGAGTGGAAGGAGCGCTTCTTGCGGCGTCTTCGAAGCCTCAGCGGCAGCGTGCTGTGGATCCCGGCCTTCATGGCCAAAGGGGGAGAGGAGCGCGTGGAGTGGGCACTACGTCTCATCCTGCTGCACACCGTAGACATACGCACCGCCTTTCCATCGCTGCGCCTTCTGCATGCTGTCAGAGGGTAAGATGCTCAGGCACACACTCATAAGAACACCTGTGAGCAGCACACTCAGAGGGGCTGACTAGGCCTAATCTGCAGCCCGGGTGGCTATTTTTAAGCACAGATGGTCACCGGGGGCAGTCTGTGAGATAAAGCTACTCTGCCTTTCTTCACTCAAGAGTCCACCTGTCAAATTGACCTAAAAGGGAAACTGTTATGCTCATTTTTCGGCCCTATAGTTTTATTCTGGGTCTCTGCCTGAGTAGCTTTGCATGACTCACAGTTCCAAAAATGACTTATTTTGGTTATACGCTCCTCCTCACTGTGCAGCCTTTAGTTGATCTTCTATTTGTAACAAGCCATTTTAGCTCACTTCTGCCTCCATTTAAACCAACTTGCCGCTGAAACTATCAGTGCTTTCGTCTTTGGGAAAGCCAAATTGAGTATTATTTTGGACAATAACTTCTTTAAAATAATCTGAGGAATCTCTTTCTGTCCACCCATCTGTTTTTCACCCGTCGTGACAACTGTTCTTTCAATCCACTTCAAATTTTGCAGGGGTATTAGTGGGGCCCCTGGCTGAGTGCAGCGCCTATATTGACATCATTTGGATGAATGGCTCACAAGATTTTGACTAAAAGTTGTTTCCTGTTGTGACCGCCGCCTGCTTCGTTCTGTGTGCAGGGGGAGGAGATGTTTTACTTTAGCCTCTTACCCCTAAGTAGGGGTAAGCGCTAATTGCCAAACACTAATTGCCAAACACTAACCTGAACCTAATTTGAATTTTAACCCTAAACTTTGTCTCAACCATCAAAAAGAGCCTTGAAATTTGAAAGCAGGACAGAAAAGTGCCAACTTCTACAAAATGTAATAAAAAAAAACTCACAAAGACAGCTGAACAAGTATGAATGACATTTCTTTGTTTACACTTTTATCTCATTTTATGTGTTTGCTTTCCTGAGACAGGCTGTCTGTTCTGCACAGGACAGCTTTAAACAGGCACAGTCACACTCATTTGTTCGGTTGCTGTCTCCTTTTATAGCTGTCCTCTTTTCAAGTCTGCAGCTTTAGGATTGCCTGCTTGTGACACATTTATGGGACACTCGTAAATTGTAAATTTAATTGTAGAGTTTTGCACCATCTTGGGTCCACCTCATGCTTTCTGCGTGTCTGTTCAAGTTGAATGTTTGCACTTGCTGGTTAGTTTTGTCCACCAGTGCTGCACCTGCACAATGCTGAGTGCTTGCGTTGAGGGGAGGGTGCATGAGAGGATTCAGTACAAGTCTACAAGGACACACACACGGTGTTTAAGTCCATCTCCTTGTGCACGCTTTCCACTGAAGCTGCGCACAGAGGGAAGTTAAAAATTCTCCAGAAATTCAGCGCTGTGTTTGCCCACCGTGCTCGGGAAAGGTTTTTCCATAGTGCTTAGCACGCACGGTAATCAACATGGTGCAGCAGACCAGACTTTAAGCAGCTGCTGTACTTCACAGCAAAGATAATGTGGCTAAAAAGTGTGAGAGTCACCCAGCGTTTCGCAATCATCCACAGGAGCCCTGCATGGTTTGATTTGATGGTCCTGCCCAGTTACAGCTGGGATAGGTTAACCTGCATCATCACTCTAAAATGAAACCAAAATATCATCCTCATGGTGAAATCAAAAGAAAAGTCAGGGGGTCAGAGGTGGTGCTGGACCAAAATACAATATGACATTTCCATTGAGTCACAGCGCTCCCACGATTTGACTCTATCTTGGTTTAAAGAGAAAAAAAAAAGCAGGGAGCAGCGAGTCCTGCACCCGACACCGTGACATTACCAGGCAACCAGCAGAGATGCTGCATTAAAAAGCTGTGTGGACTGTGTGGATTGACCTCGCGGTGTTCATAAAGTCAATCTTTTGACGTGATTCTCTGCAAGAAAGCAAATACACACATTTCACAATTCAGCACCACGCTGAGGCGAAGTCAAAACCTCGGTGATCACGTGTTCCCCGTCAGCTCTTTAGCCTGATTTATACGAGCTTGTGAAAAGATCACTTTGCCTTAATTATTTGCAAATATTGTTGATTTGTTCCCTCTGCTGTTTTTTCCGTAGCTCCTGAATAGCTCAGATAATCGGAAACGCTGGCACGCTTGTGGTTTAATGTGGTGTGTTTAGTGCATTTGGTTAATCAGGTTATAAATGCCATTTATTATCATTGCTGTTATCTTTTTTTATTTAATAGCTTGTCAGTCCTTCTTACACTGCTGTCAAACGTCCTAAAGTGCATTTGGACATTTATAAAAATCCCTCTCTGCTATTGTTTTTGCTGTCCTCGCCTCTGCTATGATAACCACGCTCTGCTCTGGTTCTTTCCTGCCTCGTTAAAAGCCTAACAGCCGCTGCTGGTCGGTGACCAAATTATGCCATTTTCTATGCTCCAAGTCACTCTCGGTATTGCAAAGAGGTACAACCGGCCATGATTTTTCCTTGTTTACAGACCGTAAGAAACAGTCTTTGCCCTAAATCGATAGTCGTGTCTGATAAATGCTCCCCTGACCTTTCCTCAGAAAAGCTGAACTTTAAATCGTGGTAGTTTGCAGTAGAGAATAAATCTTATGTGCTCATATTCACTGCAATCACATCTCCACTCTCACCTCGGATGATGCCACTGATAATTAAACCCTGTTCTCTTGCCCACTGTTTGCCCCGCACGGCTCATGAGCTGATTAGAGTGGGAGGTTACTGCTGCTGCATCTCAACACAAGCTTCCACATTAACCGTAGAGGGTGTTAGAGGAGAGGCTGTTGTGGCCTCAAGGCTGGGCAAATGGGCCAGTGACTGGAAAGGAAAATGAAGCTGATGCAAGCGAACGTGTGACCATCTGTCCCCGAAGCTGCTCCCAAGGGGAGCGTGTGGCATGTCACTGTCACAGGAGCTGCTAGTCACCTCAGACAGAGAAAAGAGTCGTGCAGAGCAGCTGTAGCGTCTGCAGCTTTTGTTAAAAAAGGCTCACGCAGTGAAAAGAACATACAGGCCGTGCTGCTCAGCAACACTCTGCAAAAAAAAAAAAGACATAAAAAAATAACTCACCTAAATATTTTGATTTAATGTCAAATTCAGCAGCCAGGAATTACTGCAGTTCCCCAACCCCCGACAGACAGAAGTCATTTTGTTTCCCCTGTAAATGCGACCAGCCTTGCAAATGTGCTTAACAATAGAACTGCAATAATTGTAAACCACTGTTTTTAAAAGGGTCACAAAATTAAAAATCCCGTTTCATACAGCTTCATCCAATCACCAGTGGAAAACTCAAAGGTAAAAATCAAGAGAGAGAGGGAAGAAAACCTCATCACATTTGAAAGACTGTTAATCTTTAAGAACTGGAAATATTAAACCAACTGACCTACAAATGGATTTAGGAATATGTGAGACAGTTGTGAGGCCAGTGTGTTGGTCTATACCACAGAAAGGTGCCTATTTTTGCTTGTGTCACGCAGGATTCAACACCTCCTCTTACTGAAGGAGAAAAGTGGTTCTTCCTAGTGAATGCAGCAAGTTATGGAGACCTTAAACGCTCGTCCTTTTGTTCTGTTTCTGTCCGACTGTCTCTTGTTTTGTCCCTGGATATCTTATCTTACAGCTCTGTCTCTGTCTGCAGGTACTGGCTGACGAACAACGTCCACATCAAACGTCCGACCACTGGCCTCCTCATGTACACAATGGCCACTCGCTTCTGCGAGGAGATCCACCTTTACGGCTTTTGGCCCTTTCCACTCGACCCGCAAGGCAAACCAGTTAAATACCACTACTATGATACCCTCAAATATGAGTACACCTCCAGCTCGAGTCCTCACACCATGCCTTTGGAGTTCAGGACCCTGAGCGCATTGCACAGACAGGGGGCGCTACGGCTCCACACTGGGGTTTGTGGCATCCAGCAGAGACCACAGAAAGATCTCCAGAGCAAATAGCAGGAGGTTCTGCGGCGAGCAGACTTGAATACGAGCAGTTTTTCTCATTGCTACCACTTTTACGAGACTTGAATTAACTTATTTTCAACAGCTGGAATTAACAATTTTTCTATTTCAAGCTCAAAGAGTGACCAAATCCACCCTCAGGCCTGAGGTCTCTCCATTCTTGAACAACTTTTGTCTGAGGCTTCAACTTTGAAGAAACGCAAACGCAAGCACATCATTTTGGGGTCTCTGTATGTGTGTTGATTAAATAAATTAATAAATATAATTTCCTTTTCATATTCTAAATTATAATATGGGTTATGATGAAAAACGATAGCTCCAGAATGCCAGTAAATTAAAAGAAGCTTACATCCCACAAGAGTTAAAAGTTAATAAGGCTGGCTCAGAAATTCATATTCCAACTTTGTGATGATAAGACTCAATTTAGGGGTGTTTTGTGAGCTGTTAAATTACTGGTTCGCTTGTTGAGCCACAAGATGGAAGCACTTAATAATCACGAAGAATGACGATAGAGGAAAAAAAGGGGACCAACGTTTCTTTTTAAAACACTTGTGGGTGGAATCTCCTAAATGCTTTCTACGACATAACCTTAATTTGCTGTTAGCAGGTTATCAACAAGCAAAAACTCAAACCTCCAGTAAACCAGAGCCGTCGTCTAATAAAGTCAGGTTACCTTGAGAACCAAATCGAGAAAGGAAAGCGTGAGCGTAATGGAGGAGTGTACCAGCTGTTCACATATGAATGTTTACTTAGACTTAGCCAACGGTAAACCCACTTTGTAAACTTTCCTCAAAGAGCACCAGCCCCGTTTCCTCACCGCCTGAGGGCGAGACAGTAGCTGGATGTTTGTAGTAAGAAGAGGTTTACTTTATGAGATGAATGTATTCGTTGGCTTCCTTACAAACGTGGGAACAAGCAAGCCCCGTAATGTGCTTTTAAATTAACATTAAGTCGCAATTAGCAGCTGTTTCAGTGAAATATCACAGAGGAGCGCGAGCTGGACATCTGTATGCCTTTATTCGTGCGGAGCAAGGGTTCTCAAGGTTTTTATGACCAATGTAGGGAGAGGAGGGCTCCGCACGTCACAAACACTGGACATGTTTATGACGTGTCTGTTATTTGTGTTTTTTAATTGACTTTTTGTGACATTTAATATGTTCGGTGTTACATTTCTTGACACCAGCTATATATGTCAGTGTTAGAAAGGGTTAGTCTGCTTTAATGGCTGTAACACAGATATGTGCTGCTACACTCACCGGCCACTTTGTTAGGCACAGCTGTTTAACTGGTTGTTAACACAAATATCTTATCAGCCAATCGTGAGGCAGCAGTGCATTTGTGAATGTAGGCAAATGTGATCAAGATGATCTGCTTAGGTTTAAACCGAGCATCAGAATAGGGAAGAACGATGATTTAAGTGGCTCTGAATGTGTCTGAGTATCTCAGAATCTGCTTATCTGCTCAGATTTCCACACACAACCATCTGTAGGGTTTACAGAGAATGGCCTGATAAAGAGAAGAGCTCACTGGATCGTGAGCACTGGTTCTCTGGGTGGAAATGCTTTGTTGATGTCAGAGGTCAGAGGAGCATGGCTAGGCTGTTTTAAGTTGACAGGATGACAACAATGACTCAAATTATTGTTACAATCCAGGTATGCAGAGAAGCATCTCTGAACACACCACACGTTGCACTTGAAGCAGACAGGGCACAGCGACAGGAGGCCACAACGGGTGGTTGTGGAATGTCTCCAGCACCTTTTTTAATCTATCCCATAAAGCATTACGGCAGCTCTGATGGCAAAAAAGATGTACAACCCATTACTAGCAAGGTAACCTAATGAAGTGGCCAGTGAATGTAAAGGATAGTTTGATGTGTGGATTAGTTAAATATAAACTAGTGCATTTTTTCTTTGTTGCCCTGAAAGACCTCGTAACATGTTAACAAGAGCCGCCACAGGCTCACAGGTCACACTTTAAGAAACACGGACGTAGAGTGATGTGTTCATTGTGTGAATGCTTTAGCATTCACACAATTGAGTTCCTATTTTTTCCTGTAGAGCATGTTTGAATTAGAATTAAACCAGTATAATAGTTTGATACATAGTATTATTGTGCCTATAATAAATCAATTCTACCAGTCCCTGAGTGGACCATCCCCGTGCCCAGACACTAAAAAAGGGTTTATTCGAGTGCGAGTTCTTTAACCTAGTTATCAATTTAAAACAAAAACAGAGTATGCAAAAAATGTCTCGTTGTAGGCTTGCAGTCAGGATAGAAACTCCTTTCTATGTACATTTTAAAGCTAGTAGTAGACTGGCTTTTCAAATTGGAACATCTTAACGCAAGATTAAATTATATTTTTGTACTTCGAGGATCCACCTCATCAAAAGGGGGTTTTGTTTTGGACTTTTTTCTTTTTTGGAGTTTATCTCGATGTTGAGATTTTTGGCCAAAAAGCTCTGGGTATATTTCTGTAACAATACGCCTCTGTCACAGAAAATTAAAGGATGCATTTGAAATATTCCAAGAGCTCCATGGCCAAACAAATAGCCTCTCATGTGCTCTCAGCCATGTGATTTGTCCACAAAAAGTGTTGTTTTGACAGGATGCGCCTGTTGACTTGCATGTCGGCCTTATTACACCGCCAATTAAGTTAAGAATAGACATGAAAGTTGTACTAGAGACGTCAGCAGTCTGAAGCAATGAAAGGTTTATTTGTGTGAGCTTGTCTGACTTTGGCAAAAATAGAAACGGTTTGTGACCAACGCTATTAAGTTAATTAACCCAGAATGTGGAGTTTGCCACAGCTGAGAGAAACTTTCTCACACATGTTCCCCTGAAGATTGTACAGTTTTTATCTTGCTCCCCCCCCCCCCCCCCCCCTTCGTTTTTTTTTTTTTTTTTTATTTC
>VOQK01012125.1:4306-24448 GCA_015052645.1 Benitochromis conjunctus
TTTTCCCCAACCCCACCCCCCCGCCACAAAAAAAAAAAAAAAAGTTGTCACAAAGCATCAAATCAGTCTTGTTGGAAGCATCTTTGCAACAAACATCCAGCAGCAAACAGCCTGCATGCCTCAGCATCCATCACTCATGCTCTCCTGATAGTAATTTCAATTGTAGCATTGGCATCATTGACCATAATCCTTAACCCCCGCAGTGTGGTAAGGATTATAATGAATGCAGTGATAAAATGCAACATTGGCGCGCTGGAGAAGCGCCGCTGATTCACGCCGCGCTTCACTGACACACACCGAGGGAGTCAAACACTCCCCAGCACCCAAACAGAGAAGATTTGCTTCGCAGCAAATGTCACGACTTTAGTGCAAACAGCCCATCACGGTGACATGTCCCTCAACACTCGGGTGAAGTCAGCGGCTTAATGAGATGGGAGGAGGAGGGAGAGAAAGCACACACATATATAAACACGCAGACACACACAGACACATGGGCGAGCAAGGGAGAAGGATGAGTGAGCCAGAACAAATGCAGAGTGGGTGGGGTGAGCGGAGGACATGAAAAGTGGACTCACAGTGAAGCCGATGCCCACGGTGGAGGTGAAGGACCCTGCGATGAACTTGCCCTGGTCGAACTGAACCAGCAGGGAGGTCTTGCCCACTCCGCTGTCCCCCACCAGGATGGTCTGCAGAGAGAGTTACAGAGAGACCGAGGCAACATCATGCAGGCTTCAGTGCTGCAGCTTCTACTTGTCACCCGAGGCCCTGCGCTGTGTGGGCACACGCGATGTAGGACAATGCGTGTGTTCATAGGCTGCTCAGTGTGGAGCTCTGTGCTCCATGATGCTGTGTGACAGCTGGAGCTGGGAGTCAATAACAGCAAAAAGGGGGAAGCACAATGGGCACCGGTGAAGCGTGAATGTAATCGGTTTATGTGTACGAGATCCGTGCTCACGTCTCAGACTGATGCCTCACATCTGCTCCTGTACCCTCAAGGTGCCACCATCTCTGTCTTACTCCTGTTTTTCTCTAACACGTCACAGATTTGCATCGATTGTATCTGTCAACGTAAGGACAGCTCATCAAAGCAAAGAGCCTTGCATACAAAGGGGGCTGACACAGAGGTGTTAACTGACAGGTAACACTTTATAATACCGCCCATGACTAAAGGTGTATTTCCCCTGTAATTAAATGGAATTTGAGCATATTTTATTTGAAACTACAGTATAATTATATTTATCTACAAATACTTACAGGTAGCTACACTAGAATAAAGGGGGTAAGAAGTCAGGTGTTTACATGGAACAAAGAAATTACTATATTGTGAGTATATCTAAGTAGTGTATAACTCATTTTAAGTAGTGTGCAATGTGCCAAAATAATTTGATTGACTTTAAGGATGGCATACCTTCGGAAATTTCACAGGAAACAAATTATTCTGTGAGTAAAGTGCTGAATAAGTAATTTTGTAAAACGCAATTTCTTGGTAAATCACCCATCTTACATTGTAACTACACTGTACTTGCGCCACTTTATAAAGTGTCACCAACTAATTTTAGTTCAGGCTGGGAAAACAGCTTCTTAACAGATGACAGATGATAATCAGGTTAGGATATCTTAAAAATAAGGAAGTGCAATCTATTTATTTTCTTCTGCTTGTCCAAGTCAGAGTTTGGACTCAGCTAACCGTCACAGGGCAAACAGACTGACAACCATCCATTTAATCTCCATACAGAAAGGCCCCAGGCTGGATTTGAATCCAGGATGTTCTTGCTATGAGGTGACAGAGTTAACACTGAATTTGTAAGTTTGCTCATTTTAAACGATCAGTGGCAGCCAGATTTCTGACCGGGTTCTTTGGAAGCGAGCAAACTTACAAACTTAATTCAGCAGGAGATCAATAATTATTCCTCCCACTGTATCACGTTACATGTTGGATCTACAGAAACAGCACAAAAACGTCACATGTGGAGGTTTGAAATCTAAATATAATCTAAGGTTCTGGGCAGCAGAGTCATTATAGTTTTGTATTTTCTCATAGGTTTGAACTATATTTCATTTTGACCTGTTGGTCTTAGTTCGGTTTAGTTTCAGTTATTTTTACTTTCAGTTCATTGGTTTAAAATCTTTAGCTTTAGTTTAGCTTTTATTACCTTCGGGGTTAGTTTTAGTCCTTTTACGCATTGTTGCATGCGATATTACAATAAAAATACACATTTTAAAAGCAGTGGACTCACAGTTGTGTAGACAACCAAAGTCTCAATAAACACATTCATCAAAGTCTCATCAGGCAAGCTGTAACATAAACGTGTTTTCATGTATAGAATCTTGTTTCCCATCTAGTTTTAGGTTTGTTTTAATTAACTACAATAATCTTGCTGTGCAGTAATATTGCCATCATCCCACCAGGAAGATCCAGCAGGTAAAATAAGAATTGAACATGTCACCAGTTTTTTAAGTAAATCTATTTCTAAAGGTGAGTTTGACATGGAATTCTCACCAGATGTCGTAACAACACATCCAATCCACGCATGCAAAGGAATCAAACCATAGATGTCCATAAATTAAGTTATGTGTAATAATTTGATCTTTTACATTTTATTATTTATATGCAACATAATGTTCTTTAAAAAAAAAAAAAAATGCTTCTGCAGCACTTTCACCAGAAACTCAGGTGGGTAGCCATAACTCGTTAACACAGTGATTCCCAAAGAGAGAGCCAGGACCCCCTGATGGCCTACCCCTACCTTGTACACGTTTAAGACTGAGAATCTGACGCACGGTAAAAATCTAGCACACACAAAAGCAACAGGCAGCGCCGCGGCAACGGCCGCTGGCTCTGTTTGCTGAGGGTCATCTGCTGATTTGCCACCGCAGATCTGGCAACAACTGGCCTTGTCACCATGGTTATTGTCTCCCTGGCTTCTGGAGTACCCAGCCTTGAGGTCCTTGGCAGCAGATGCTTGCCTTCTTTATTGACATTATTCACCCCACCGCCTCACCACACACAGAAGTCCTCCTCATCCTCCTCATCCTCCTCCATCAGGCCAGACTCAGCTGCCTGCTTCTTATCTGCAGTGTCAAGGAGCTCAGATAGAGTGCAGCGTGACAGCAGGCGACACTCTGTATGCCTCACTTTAATCACCGATATTCATGTTCTGCACATTCAATTTGCTCCCCACATTAAAAATCTAACAAGGTGACATGCAGACCGAACATCTGAGGCTATGGGGCTTGCTCCCTCACTCTCCAGCGTGCTTCCTTTTGATGGAACCTCCTGAGCAGGATGCTTTTAGTTTTCAATAACAGATATAACATCAAGTTTTTGCTTGCATCCCTCCCACAGAGGGAGCAGGTACGAGCACCTGAAGTAGAAATGATGCAGACCAGGGGAGAGGTGGTGCGTGTGGCCCCCTCTGAAACCATCAGATTACTATTTCATACCACCCACATGAAATTTTGATGTCAGCCTGCTGGCAGCGTTTTCAGGAATGACGCTGGAGACGAGAGCAGCCACTAAACAGAAGTTGAAGCACAGGAGATTGGTGGTGTGTATGTTATAAAGCGGGATGTGGGGGGGGGGTTACTACAGCTTTCTCAGAGACCTATCTGAACCCTGACACTGAGGAGACCCAGGACGACTTTAGACGCCAGCAGCATCTCACAAACACTGTTTTTCGGCATATTTGATGGAACCAAATTTTACATTTTGTCAAACTAGTTGTGACAGCGTCACATTTACACTGCAGAGGTCTTTACACGATGAGATTAAAATTCTAGCTCAAATTGAACATCCAAAAAAAGAGCACATCACCCCACGTTCCTTCTGCAGGTTTTTGCACATTACAGTGCATATTTTATTTTCTACTTTCTCGCCGAAGCAGTTTTTTTGTCACACGTTTTCATGTAGGACTTCAACATTTACTGCATATTTAAAGAGTTGAGAGCCAACTGGCTCAGTGCAGCCTGCAAACAAAATTGGAAGCATCAGTATGTAGTATGTGCTGGGGCTGCTGGCAGGCTAGAACTCGGCAAAACAACAAATGCATCCATGAATTCAATTAGTGAGGAAGCAGGAGCTTGTTCTTGGCTTACCATAATAGAATACTTGTTTCACACATACTCAGTAATGGAATTACGGAGCATTCAGAGCGATTAAACCATTAGACATAGCGGAGACAGCAAACAGGATTTCACTTGCTTTGTTTTCGGTTAAAACTGTGCAGCTCCTGTGATTGTGACAAAGTCCAGAAGTTATCCCACTGACCGGTGAATAACACAAATTCAATGGTGAACATCAAGTGATGTGCTCTTTCCAGCAAAGCACTGCAGTGTTGTGGCGATAACAGCAGTAAAGCTGATGATTTGAATGTTTTTCTCAGACCCAAATACACCACATAAAAGGCGCTGGTTCTTATACAACAAGTCAGGACACACTGCACTCCCCTAACCCTAACCTGCGTTTATAGGCTAAAAGCATCGGTATCGGCAATACTGGTCCTGTAGTTATTTGGTACTGATCGATACCAAAATTTGCACTAGTACTACAGGGAGGTTATATTGGGTGGCATTAGATCATAGAGCGACTGGGAGATTATTGTTGGTTGCAGATGTTCCCAGAAAATGACACAGAAAAGGACTCCCTATGGAGACAACAGTTAATTATAAATTTTTAAAAAACGCATCCTTTTGAAAGTTAATTTAAAAGTAAATTAGGAATTTTATTTTTTTTTCTGTGGTACTCTGGAATTTCAGTTTGTATATTGTTAGTTTCTCTCATCATTTTACCTTGTGTGTTAGTTCTTCATTATAAGGGTAGGTGATGGACGTGGGCGTCTGTCCGTCCTCTGTGGATGACATGTACGCGCTGTCCGAGGAAACCATCGTCCTCTCCTCGTCCATCCTGTGCGTCTCCCAGCTGTTGTTCATCCACTTTCTATTAAATAATAATGATCAGCTCCTAACCAAAAAGCAGGTGAAGTCCTAGAAGTGAACTAAACGTTTATGCTTCCTCTCCACCCTTTTTATCGCCCTGTCTTAATTCCTCCACCCCGCCTTCTCTGCATGTCTCTTTCACCCCTGGATGGTTTATATCCCCATGCTATGATGTGTAATTATGGTGAAACTAAATATTTAAAAGAAGGAGTTTTGGTCAGAGATGATAACGGAAGTGTAGCTTATACAGTATTAACGATGTAAGTCATGTTGAGCTTTTTAACAAGGAAGGGAAAAGGAAGTGTTCGGTGCCCAGGAGAGAGAGCCTCATAAATATCTCCCATCATGTTCTTGTAAGGGGGAAAACCCCTCAAAATGTAGTGGAAAGGTTCATTTTAAGACTTCAAAATAAGAAGCATTTCCTCTCTATTTCCACCTGATTCAACGGCATGTTAAGAATGAAAATCAGGAAACATCTTAATGTTTTTTCGTTTTTATTGAGTCATCAGTCAGATCTGTCCTATGAGCTTTTTCCAGAGGCATTCAGTGAGAGGCTGAAGTTCCCCGCTCAGATAAGAGCTCTGGATGACTCACCAGCCGTGCTGCTGTTTATCACAGCGGCACGGAGGGAGACCTCAACTTCCCACCCACCAAAAACAATAAAGGTCTGTTTCAAATGATGCTGAACAGCTGGACCGTCAAATGTAACACGATTGGAGAGCAGCTCTCATAGTTTAGAGTGCTGAGAGATAAACAGACAACAAACATAATTCCTCCCAAACAGGATAGAAAAATAACATCTGTCACACCCATTCATCTGCTCCCTTATCCCAATAAAACTGGGGCTTCACTGAAGCAACTGTACTGATCGAGGTAAACAAGGTCACTTAAAACTCGCACGGTGGCCAACTATTACTTAACAAACACGTAACGTTGTAGTAAAAAAGAAAACAAACTAAAGCACAGACATGGGTTTCACTATCATCTGAAAGGCATTGATTGCACATCTGTGGAAGCTTTCATCCTGTAGTAAACAATTCAGCTTTGTGACATAAAGGCAGCTTAGAGTCTCGATCACACTGAAACAAACGGACGATACACTCGTTTGTGGGTCTATGGACTCACAAAGAAAAAAAACAAAGAAAACATACAAAATTCAGAAAGTCGAAATGAAATTCACCTTAAGAAATTAAACGTGACCGTGCCATGACAATACTACATACAAACGGATACACGGGAGGTGTGTGATCTAAAAACCTTGCTTTTAAGAGAACTTTGAAATTTTGGAGAACTGTGTACGCTTGCTTGTTCTGCAGAGAGAAGATTGACAACAAGTGACACTCATTAGTGCTATGTTGGGGTTATATGTCCTATACCTTGGTTGACACCTGCCATGGAGTAGCCAAAGTACAGATACAAGGGCTTTACAGGTCCCGGCAGGCAAAACAGTATCAATTCTCTTTCATTGACATTGTTGTTAAAAAAAACAAAAAAACAAACAGCTTCGCTTCAGACATAGAGTGTCTTGACGTTTGCCTGCTTCTTCCCAGTTCCAGCCTACATGCTGAGTTAACATATAAACATGAGAGTGGTTTCAATCTTCCCAGCGGACTGAGAGTATTCTGAATAAACGTTATTTTTACCCACATTTCCTTCAGCTCGGTAGAGTCGCTTTAGCAGAGTGGAAGTGGAGTGGAAGAAATCCGGACATGTCAAACAGCAAAACTAAAAGTCTCGACTTAAAGTCCACCGTCTGTTGTTCTGGAGCTTTCAAGCACACTGCACATCCCTCCTTTTCAACTAATGACGTTTTACATCCTCACTATCTGCACCAGGGGTCTAGGCACTTCCTTAGACCAGACGTTTAGCTCATAGCCTTTTTTTTTTCCTAAGGATCCTAAGGATACACCTGAACCCCACTCTCTTTAAACTCTTCCTTCTCAGTGTTACAGTCAAAGTACTTTATGATGTGTCTGTGCAACAGGGAGTGGTGGCGCAAGCTTTTTCCTACTGTAAAAAAGAAAGAAAGGAAAAAAAGACATGACCTTAACCGTTACCTTCTACTCTTCACATTGTAACCTAGTGACCTCTGTGCAACACCAAAGTCGTACAGTAAAGTGCACTTCATCTGTCTGTTCCTTAACACATACATAATAATGCTTCAAAATAAGCACAATAACATGATTCACAGGTTTGATTCTCCCTCGAAAAGAAGACGGAGCATGGCACGGAGCCTGCTGATTCTTCCGAAGTGCAGGAAAACTGTGCGCCCGAACACTTCTTAAAGAAACTCCAGCACAGACGGATCATGACTGCAAACCTGTGCGACAGCTTAAACAACGCGTTACACCCGGCATTCGTGTACCCATTCAGTAAGCGGTGCTACAAGTCTGTGCGCTTGCAGTTTCCTATGTGCAAATTTCCCGCAGTCATGCTCTTGTCTTTCAAGCCTGTATTACTGCGTCGCTGAGAAAGACACAGCTCCTCGGTGGAGGAAGATTCCTTATGGTTGCTTATGTGCCCTTGAGCTCTTAGCCGACCTCGGAGACATCCTGGTTCACACAGGTCTCCTCGCAGTCTCCGGATTTCTCTGAATCTTCCTGTGCGTGCAAGTACGCGGTCTCTCTTCTCTCAGGGCTACCTGATCCGCCCATCACTTTTCACTGGGCCCATTTCAGATTTAGGGTCTGGGGACAAGGAGCTCCAGGCAGTCTTGGAACAAGATCCCAAAGCTGGGCATGAGGAAGTCTGTGTTGCACACAGGTCGCCAATAACCCAGAAGGACCCCACAGAAGTGTCCACCCACGCATCAAGGGGCTGGCCCACTAACTGGGCATTACGCTGGGCTACCTGCATCGCAGGTTCTTGGGGGGGCAGCTTCAGCACTGAGCTCAGCTGCTGGAAGCTCTGCTCCAGGTATAAGTTCCCTGGAGGTCCTGCATGAAGCCAGCTGTCCTCTTCTAGAACAGAAGGGAAAACAAAAGATCAACCACCACGCACTAACGTACGTCCGGGGACATTCATCATGTTATTCCCAATAAATCCAGTGCAAAGATTAAGACTAACAATGAACACCATCAACTGTGCAGTCTGAAGTAGTCGATGTCATGTGTGTCCAGGTAGGCATGGTCAGTGATTACAGCACACACCAGGATTGTAGTATATTTACTGGCAATGCCAAACTTCTCTGTGTTGTGTGTTAAAACAGTTTTGGGCACTTTACGGGGGGCGTCTACTTCTTAAAACCTTTATATTTACATTTTTTTCAAATAAAGACCAAGCATGCTGGAAACAGAAATCAAAGGTGAAAATCGTACTTTTTAAGATGATGTGATTATAGTGGTTCAAAATAGTGGAAAGTAGAAAATCAGAGAATTTATATTAATAGCCAATATTAGTTTCTTGTTGATGTATCAGCAAGGACTGGAATGATAAATGAGCATTAAAAATTAAATGAAATAAATAAAGAGGCAGGAAAACACCCAATGGATAACGTTATGGGCGCTGACATTGTTTTTAAAATAATAAATTGGTTTTAATAATGTGAAAATAAAACAAAAATATAATGTCCTGAGTTTTTAAAATTATACTTGGTTGAATGTGTAAAAGGTTGAAATGGTGGCACCGTGTGTCACAAAATGTTGGGATGACATGAAAACATTTAAAGTTCAAGACTTTTTAAGGGCACGGAGACACCCTATGATCATGACTGACAGGATTTAACAAGTATTTAGGGAAAATGTATTGTATGACTGATTTGGTGTTTCATCATGTGATTCTGTCACAGAAAGAAATAAAGAATTACACCTACCTTATCTTTTCAAATTAAAAATGAAAATTAAGAGCTATAAATACATATCTCACCTTTGCGTAGTGGCTCCTTGTTATTAAAAGTTAATGGCATGACAAGAAAGTGAACTTCTGCCACGCGCTCCCATTGTTTTAACACCCGTACCGTCCAGGTGCCCGGCCGCAGGGGGTGCTGCAGTGGTGGTTTGTAGTGTGTGTACTCTGCATCCAAATCCACTGTAATGTCATAAGATGCCGCCACCACCAGAGCCGGGTCGACCCACACAATAGTGGCGGTGAGATTCGGACCGCGTGCCCACTTCTGGACTGCCAGAGGTTCATCCAAAGGGCCGATCACCCCGCCGAAGTTACGAAAGATCCTTTCTTTGGGATCCCACTCTGTACCGATCTTAGGATAAGAAGAAAAAAAAAAAAAACATTGTTAAAATATTTTTAAAGATTTATGTGACATAATACGACAACACTACAAATGACACCCATTCCCTTCTGTTTGAAGAAGGTGAGTGAATATTCGTTTTTTCCAGTATTAACATACTTTTTGTTAAACTAATTAAACTTCAGTTTAGCTTTTGTCAGATCACGCCTGATATAGCCACCCTAATTTTTAGATATCAGGTAGAAAATCTTCCTCATATTGCAGTTTTCTTGATCTTGAAAGTTTGTACAAAAAAAAGCTAAAGAGTGCTTACTTCCAGATTCTTGAGCCTTTCAAATTCTTTAAGGTTCTTCTCAAGGACGAGTGTAGCCTGAGGCACTGCCCACATCTCTAAAGTCTCCCTGGCCTTTGACCCTACTGCCTGGACTTCTTGGCGAACCAGGTACCCTTGGAAACGGTCATCATAAAAGTATACATGCACAGATAGAGGGTAGCCTACTGGTTCAAACCTGGGAGAAAAAAGATAGATAAATTAAACATGGCAAAGAAAATAGCTTACGTGTCAGTGACAACAACAAGGCAAAGCAGAACAGACTCTCCACCTGCAGGCCTCCACGTTGCTCTGAGCAGTCACCAAGCTCTTCAGTCCCAGGCGAAAGAACGACAAGTACGCAGTGAGAGCCACGTCACTGAGAGAGCCCACGCCATCCAGCTGCTCAAACAGGCTCTCCCAATATGCCTTGATAGCAACAGTTCCGGGAGCATACTGGCCATACAGGTGAGTGTCCAGGATGTCTATGGCCTCCTGGTTCACCGAGGACTCAAACTTGCGTGCAAAAAATGTTGGACGGGTCAGTTGCTGTGGATGAGGAAGAGAAAATAGCATAAATATATTTGATAAAGAATTCGAATTTTGTTAAAGTCAAGTTTGATTTAGCGTTAAATAAAGCCCTTCTTCTGTAAAGTATCTGTAGCTCTGCCCTTGTGCTTTTTCAAAGCCACCGGACTCTGTGGACAAAAACAGTGATTTCCCATTTTTTAGAAACCGTGATCATTAGTCTACGTTGTGTGCTTTTCATTGCTTGCAGTCAGAACTAACCCCCAGACAGTAATCCAAAGTAACTGATTGAGGGAACAATTTTCATTCAGTTTTTGGCAATAGAATCATTTCCTTGTTTGACATAGCTTTACGTTTTGGCAGATAAAGCAGAGAAAATTATCTAAACACACCCTTAATCATATGGAATTCTTTTATACCGACTGTGAATCAGAACCTCACACATCCCCACTTCAAAGACAAGAGACTATCACTGAGTGAAAACATTTTACCAAGTGAAATGATTCATCAGAGAGAAATACTTAAAATGTTTTTAAATATAACCTAGTACTAGCAAAGTGTACCTAACAAAGTGGCCGCTGAGTTTATATGGCTTCTGTCTATATCACCCAGCCCTGTTTTTTGTTTTTAAGTGGCATCCTCTGTTAAACTCACCTGGATTCGAATGAGGTCTTGTGGTTTAAAATCATTGGGAGAGCAGCCACACCAGTCAACAATGTGTTTGTACTGACATTTACAGCCCAGCTTACGGTTCCAGTTGGTGACGCGCAGGTTATTGTCCACCAGGGTGTCACACAGGAGACTGTTCCCGAGCACTGTGTGGAAGAAAGACTGGGAAGAAAGGGTAGAAGTAGGTACATTATTTCTTCACTGTGTGAGAAAACAGAGTGTGGCCAAGTGTTGTGTCCAAATTAAGCTCCTGTAAACCATCAAATATAAGTATAAACTGTTTCTAACCACAGTCTAAATTACAAAAAGGTCACAGCTCTATAGTGGCGAACAGACAGCAGCTCCTCTGAGACCAAACTGCACAGATAAAATATAGCAACGCCTCCTCTCATCTGGCACTTCTGCTGCATGCTGTGCCAGAAAGCTTAAAGTATTACATTATCTCTGCTGCTAGGCTCTTCTGACTTGGCAGGGGACGATGAGCCTGAGACAGGCTTGTATATGAAACTGTCTCAACAACGGGAGATAAACAGACTGCCTACAGCTCGCTTACCTCAGCAGGAAGCAAAGCGTAGGAATAGAACTGCTTCAGCCCAGACACAAGCTCGTCCTGGGAGTTGATGACGTACTCCACAAAGCGGCGGGTGAGTGCAAACCAATCAGAGCCGCCTGAGACCTCCAGGCCTTCGGGGATGTTGCGTTCGCCTAGACGCCACATGTGGTTGTCACACTCGTGGAAGAGACGGTCAAGGCCCTGCTTCTTAATAAACCTGGAACACAGGACACAGCTGAAACTGATGGGTGGAAGAGACACGGGTGGAGGTATTTGCAGCATTCATCGCAGTAAATGATGAACACTGCATTAACTAATGACTCTGACAGAGCTCTTTATATGCTGCTTTTTGCTGCTCATCAGTATCTGCACCAATATTTCAATACACTTCTATTTGCTGAGAATTTATAGTGCAACTTTTTGTGATTTCATTCATTAACAACGTTCAGTTACAGTTTTTCTGTAATACTAAAAGGTGTGTCAAATTTAATTCATAATAAGTCAAAATGCCATCCCAATGTCAGTATTTGCAGACTGTGCTGCCTTTATCTAGCAAACTCACCGGGCATTCTCTCTCCCATGGGACTTGAGAAAGTTCTTATCTCTGTGCAGCGACAGGAAAGCCACCAGTTCATCATTGGTCCTGCAGGACGGCATTATGGTGAGAATTGAAAGGAGGAAGGGTTATGTTGAAGCAGGAGACCCCTCACCCTCAAGGTTCTTTGGACTCACACACTGTTATGAGTATTGTGCTACCTGAAATAAGCTACTCTGGGCACAGTATAGAAAACATTGTCTTTCTGTGTGTATCCAAGCAAGCCTTTTCCCCTTGAGATGGTTCAGGTGGACTAGCAGCTGCTTTGTTAGGGGTTCAAAGCTGCCCCAGAAACAAGCCAGCCAAAACTAATTCATGCCTAAAATAATTCATTTGAAGCTGCCACTAGATTCTCTTATCTGCCAACTGTTAAGTTTGTAATGTTGCTGTAAAAAGCACCGTAATCGTAGTCACGGTTTTGCAAAAGTGAAAGAGGCATTCAAAAATAATGAAAAATGGCTCAAGATACAAACACAAATATAACAAACACAAAGTAGGTCAAAGAGGTAGTGCACATTAAAATGTGTGTGTTTTTTTTAAGCTCTAAAATAAACTTCACTGTGACAAATAAAGTGATAGAGTGCAAATGGCTGAAGCCCCCCTTTTCTGTTTGGGATTGTGACAGATTAGTAGTGTTAAGTTTCTTTAGTTTTAACATTGCAGTTCAATGATTTTGCAAGGAGCAGAAGCAACACCACGCTGCAATGTTTCACTACACACCCACATATGTCTCAGCACTGCTTTTGATAGCAGGACACTGATGAACTGATAGCAAGAGGGCAAGAGAGAATCGAAGACAGCTTTAGGCATTACTGGGGCTTCAGACCCTCTGTGGCAGAGGTTAATTGATAATCTGTGTAATCCTCTTTTTTTCACTTGGCCTCACATATCTATGTCCCCCCTCTTCAGTAACCCATCTAAACACAAAGCATCTTTTTACCATCTTGCATGGATTTAGGCTAAAAGGTCAGAGTGAATTTACACCTTAGGTTAAGTGCAACAAACATATTTAACATTTTCTGCCATGATCTAACAGCAAAGATTAACTGTTGAGTTTATTTCTGTGTACATGTGTGACCAACCTAGTGGGAAAGTCTGTGGCACTGAGATTGATGAAAAAATCCCACTTCCAGTCCAGCATGGAGAGCAGATCCTGCATGCTGCGTAGGTAGGCTTTGAGAAGGCTGGCTCCTCCCCAGATGGTGACCATGCGCCACGGCGTGGCTCTCACATTTGGGTACTGCTGGGCTATCTGCAGGACCTCCCGATGCATGTAGCCGGACCGCTGGCAGAGTTTTAAAGCCAAAAGTCAGTTATTTCATTTCATTTAGTTAAAGAGTTAAATGAGGAGGGACTGCTTCTGAAACAAAAGCATAATCTACTTTTAGCTTTGTTCTCACAGAGCTGCAGCTGCCACTGTGCCAAGACCATCGCACAAAACTGGCTCATGTTGAAAGAGAATTTGATCTGAGATGAACAACAGCCACATGGTGCTCTGTGCTGTGGTTCATAATGACGATACAGGAAGAAGAATCAAAATTAGTTTCTGTTGCTCGCTGTTCCTCCTTTAGGTGACTGCAGGTGAGACAAAAATAAATGAACTGAGCTTAAAAGATAGTCTGGAACAAACCATAGTGTAGGGATTAAAGGAAGAAATAGAGGCTGCTGAGCTGCCACGCTTTATGCAGCGGTATTAAAATTGAGTGAGTGAACATGTGACCACTGGAAGTGTCTGAAATATGCAAGAATGGCTTCTTGCATATTTCAGACTTGTTGGCACAAGTCAAGGTTCAAAAGATCTTTTTTTATTTCTACTTGGAGCTTAAATTGATTAATTATAACCTAATTAACAAGGGGCCTGTTCACAAATAAAGAGAGTTAATAAACGTTGTGAAGCAATAAATGGGCAGTTTAAGAGGCACAGACACTTGGAAAGAGATTTTTTTTGGACACAAAGTCCAATTGTGTTTAGCGAAGCATGAATAAAAGGTACTGATTCTGTCTTGCATATTTAAAAGAGGACAAAAAGATTGTATAGTATGAAAAAGGGTATCCTGTTTTTGCAGAAATTAGAAAATAGGGGAGAGAATGGTAAAAGACTAGTCTGAACTCGGTGCTCACCTTTAAACAGCAGAAGAAGAGGACAGGATAAGAGGGTGCAGAGCAGTTGGCAGACAGTTTCTAGGACAAACCTGACCTGTTTTACAGCCTCATCTCTCAAACAGGCTTTTGCCTCTGAGATGGATGAGGTTAGGCAGGCAAAGTATCTAAGACTGTGTCTGTGGTGTGATTGTCCTACTGACGTCTTATCCATCATTGCCTCCGGTGAGCTGCTCTGCTGTCCCTTGGCAGCAGAACAGAGCAACTCCCCACGTCTTCACAACCTTTCCGGCAACACAGGTGCACTGAGAACAGGCACCTGTTTCTCTGCTGTCTCTGCTCAACACACCTGAGGTCTCTGCCTCTGTATCACCAGCCGTGCATTTGTCTTTTGCCTTCCGGCTGCACGTGACAGCAGACCTTTCCTCCACTAAATCCAGCCCCTAAGAATAACCACACTTTGCTCTATCCAGGCTAATCCCCTTTACTACACTGTGAGACCCGTGGGATAAATTTAACCTTCATAATGCAAGAAGATCTAACTGGGAAAAGTATCTGTCAGTGCACCAAACACATACTGTTTAATATAATATTTAAGAACCAAAAATAATACTGTCTGAAGAGACTGCATGCCAGTTGAAGCTCTGTAATTACCTTATCCACATGGATGTAGTAATAGTGGTCACGGTGATAAATGGCTTTGATGAGACGTTTGAGCTGCCGTACGGCACGGCCGTGGACCATCAGAACGAAAGCCACCCTGACAGGGTTCTCGACCTCGGATAGGCTGTCTTCCAGCTCGCCAACAGCCTGAACTGGGTGTGACACACCTGACCCAACAGGACAGACAAATATTACTGACTCAGTAGGCTTGGGGGAACCTATAAGCTAGCTCTTTAACAGGCACTGCTCATGGGTTAAAACAGATTTCATTTTACCATGTTACATATCTGAAGAATTCAAGACCTATAAGGGTTTCCTTTTAGACAAAGCGTCCAACTCAGCAACGCTGCGAGCTGCATTTACAGTAATGCACAACTGAACCAGAGGCGTGGGTTGAGTCTTTTGGCCCAGTGCAACCCCTCCATTATACTGCAGTTGCAAACAAGTTCCCTGTATGTGTCTATAGAATGAGAGACATTTGACTATCTATAATGTATAACACTAAAACTAAGCAAAGCAATGGGCAAAAGATGGAAACATTCTTCTGAGTTAAGGGCATGAAGCAGTTATTTGTTGCTGTTTATCATAGTTGGTCAAATCTTTTTGTTTTTAGTATTTGATTACATTTTTAATCACGTACCAAAGAAAAGCTGTAACGGACACAACATTATCAGACTGAAAAAACAAAATCTATAGAACAAAATTCTCCTATAACTGTCAAGGAAATGTGGCAACGAAGAATACTTTGACTGAAAATGTATCGGTGAGTAAAAATTACAGTAAATGTCAAAAACTGTCATTTTGTTCATTTTTTTACATTTTTCTCCTTTCACATTGAAGTTTGTACACTACAAGCAATTATAAATACTCATGCAAACTTTAGCAGGTTCTCACCGAGTTGAGGGCAGAACTGAGGGAGTGACTCTGGCATGAGCTGCCCGGCCTGATGCTGGCACACGATGTTGGCAATCTCCTGTCTGCACTGCTGTGACGCGGCACGGTGCAGGGCAGACAGCGCATCCTTTCCTATGATATCACATTTAGGCACAAAGTCACTGTTGGGGGCTTGGTGCGCCCCGTCCACGCTGCCTGGCTCTCCTGGTATGGCAGCAGCGGGTAACTTGCCTGCCCCGTCTGGACCGCCGCGTATCTCGCTGAGGTTACGGCTGCTGGACAGATCGTGAGGGACTACACCATCTACTCCAACCCCTGTCATTCCCCGTTCCTGGGGAGTCTTCAGCCTGATGTTGGGCTTCCCCCCACGGCGGCTGTTCCCTCTCCTCAGTGCACTGGCACCATTGCCTCCCTTGTTTCTCCCCGACAATGAATTCTGTGCGTTGTCTTTCTTGGGGTCCTGGTTGTCGTGGTCAGGCAGCTTAGACTGTCTTAGTTTTCTCTGAGGAAAGAGAGAGAGCAGAGACGTGAGACATATTTTAAATCCTGCTCTGTTGCCAGTCATTCCATAAGAATATCTTGGACAAGCACTACTGAGAGGAGGCGTAATTTCTTTGGAGTCATAATGAACCCACAGAACTGACACATAAGGTAAACAAAGACCTCGACTAGGGCAGCAGCAGACAGAGCCCCAGAGGGAAGGATGTGTTTACTTGCTTTTGTTTTTTTCATTCTGCTGATCTGGGTTATTTTTAGCTGAGCCGCTGCCTTTTTATGGAGCTAATCTGCAAAAAGTGGACAGTCACACATGATTCCAGTGATTCACTGTACCGACCTGAGTTTGCTTCCTCTGGCCAAAATCGCAGGCAGGGAAAATGCACACACGTGCAAGTAGGTCACATGTTTACAGCCACTTCACACACACATTAAGAAGTGACAATGTGGCAAATTTACTAAAATTATCTCACAGAGCTCAGGGGGATGTGTGACAAATTAACAACAATATTCTATCATTTTATTTTGTTATAAACAATCTGTAAAGCACTAACTTTAATAGTGTTTGACTGTAACCTCTTAAAAATCAAACCAAGGCTTGAGAGATTCCTGAAAATGTCAAGATAAGACCTTCTTATAAATGCTATGACATAATAAAAATCAGTGAAGTGTCCCACTGCTGCAGTCTCTGGCTGTAACATCTCTAAATGTTAAGTCCACCCAGTGTTTGTCATATAGTTATACTTTTGTGAAAATGTCAACATAAAAGGGAAAGATCAGCTTGGGGGCAGGTGCAGAGCTGCCCGTTTTCCCCAACAGGAAAATTATGTAAACACTAATGAAAGCTAGAAAGGTCTCTTTCCTCAAGTGTAAAAAACAAAACAAAAGAACGCATCAGAGAGAAGAGCGCGTTATCATCTAAACTGATCTTGTACCAAAATGATAAATGAATGAGGACCCAGTTTAAGTTGTAAGTATAAGGCTCGATTTCAAAGCAAAAGCGTGGAGTGAATCAGACTCACTGGAGAATAAATCACAACTCAAAAAATAAAGACAGAGGACTTTTTTGGAGGGAAAAAACAAACACACAAACACATAGTTTAAGCCATTTTAAATTTTCTAGCCAAATAGCATCATAGCTTTGGCACACTAAATTACTGGTTCATATAAAAAAGTCTCTTCAAAATATTCATTTGGAGAAGAGAAAGAAAAAACAGCGAGTGGGCTGAGAGTGTTCTGCCTCTGTCAGAAGTTATGGTAAAACGTGGGCCCGCTCGTTCGCCTCACACCGCTGGCACCCCGACAGCCCAGAGATTGTGGGAACAGAAGATGGACCGGGCCTGCACGGTGAGACGAGGAGCCAGATAATACATGGCCAATACACCAGCTGCCAACCAATACAGCAAAGTCAGCTACTGGCTACCAACTGCAGTCTCAAATCCAATACAGTAAGAGGCATTGTGAAGCAAACTTACACAGCAGTCAATGCAGTGCAAACTTTTTGGAAGATGCTTATATGCATTTAAGAAACCTTGCCATCTTTCTGAGAAATTATGACATCATACATGTCAACTCATCAAGAAAACTGTGCTTCCTTTAATCGGTGTAAGAGTGGGTGCTTCATTAACGTCTGTATGTCAGTTTCACAATACTCAAAGTCCAACCTAAACACTACCTCAGCTTCTGTGGAAGTGCTGGGAGGTAATCTGTGGTCTGACCAGCTGCACGACACTGACTCAGAATAGGCCTTAGAGAGTGACTACATATATTAAGCAAGGATGGCTGCACGCATTTGAGACAATAAGTCCATATTACCTTACTTAACAAAGATCTATGCATTTTTTTGCCATTTCTGGCCTTTTGATAAACCAAATTGTATTTGATACAAGGAAGACAGGCCAAAACACCTCAGCTGTAAAATGTGGCATTAATACTATGTAAAAATGATGACAAAAACTTTTTGTTCTTAAAATCAAATTATTGTAAACTTCAATTCAAAACGAAATAATAATAAAAAAAAACATTACCGGGATGATAACAACAAGCATGTTTGCCAGCAAACAGTCATAAGAAAGCTCCTTAGTCTCCAGCTGCCAGCTGACATGTTTTTGTGCAAAAGCCAAGCACGCAGCACGGGCTAACATTTCAATTTTCCTTATCACTTGTGTTCACAGCTTTTAATTAACGCCATCATGTCAAAAAAATGTATTGATTCAAAGGCAAGCCAGGCAGCCTCTTTACTTTCCAATTAAAGTCGAGTGAAACCATATCAGCGTTGCCATCTGCTGAAGCGTGAAGCTGCAGCAGCAGCAGCAAGCACTCAGCTCTGCAGGAGAACGCAGGCGAGCAAAGGGTGATACAAGGATGACAAGCGTCATGTCTTCTTCTGTCCTCGCAATCCTTTCACTCTTCTGCCCAAGGGATTTAATATAACGCATGTGACCGCGTTCACACATGCACTGCCAGACACTGATTAGAGCAGATGCAAGATAAGGCAGAGATCGCTGAGCAGACCATTCAGAGGTGAAGTGATGATTAATGTGCATGCTCAAGTCAGAAATTTGATTCTGCATCTGCGAGTATGCAAACATGCAGAGACTGAATGCTGACATTTGCATAGATGTCTGCCACCATAGCTGCATATAGAGCTGACATTTGTGCTGAGTGGTAGTGCCACAACTTCAGGGGCCAAGGATTAAAAACAGTCAATAAATAAATCTGATTAACACTGAAGCAAACAACCAGTGCAGCTCTTTTCCCATCCATAAAAGATAATGGTCTTTTAACTTTAAAACCATTATGCCTTCACCTGAGACACTCAACAGCAACCCCAAGGTGAGGTTGAGCTTCTGAAAAGTAGTGTGCACTTCTGCTCATTTAGAAACACAGGAGAGCTGCATTTAAACACAGAAACCACAGCCCTGCAGACATTTCTCTTATCTTCGCTGAGGCATGTTTAAGCATGAATGCACCTGATGAAACAGCAGAAGGCCTGGGAGCTTTAACAGAAACAGGTGATGAAAGCTGGAGCCTCTCTCAAAACCACTTCAGCAAAAAAGTTGACTCACTACCAGCACTTAAAAGAAATGATTCATTTATTTAGTCTGGAATCACTAACTGGCTTTGAACTGACCGATTAGCTCATGGTTTAAACTGAAGTGGTCAGCAGCGAATCAGTTCCTTGGCAAACACAGGGGCTACTGTCCACAGAGTAATGACCCATCTTTTTCCCTTTCTCTGAAGGAACAGCCAAACATCTTTCCCTCCCCTCCCACTCAGCCGCTGTTACATCTGCTGCTGCCTTAAACCTTGCCAGGAGCAGATCTTCTATCTATCCATCTTGGAAGGAATATTACACACCCCCACTGCTTGACACATCACAATGGTTAGCCGGCAGGGCTCCCACCTCAGGTTTCAGGGTGCATTCCTGTGGCTCCATCATCACTGGTGTGCCTCAAAAAATGAGTCCTGAACACGCACGGTTCTCCTATGTCTGTTAACAGCTCAGGTTACCTGACTTAGAGGGAGAAACTGGAACAGACATTGCCTCAAGGTAGCGTACTCCAGGTATGCCAGGGAGACCCGGAGAGAAAGTTCCCACACAAGACTTGGCTACTATTGAAGAAACGGTTTCAGTGGTATGTAGGAGAGGCAGCTCTCTGCTTAACTTTTCTCTGGCATATACACATATGTTTTGGTATTAATCAAAGCTAACTGAAAGTCATAGAGACAGAACAGCCACAAGAACATCACAATCCACAGGTTAATATAAATAAGTAGGAAACATAAACCAACAGAGATCCTCGTCATCCTGGAACAACTACATGAAAGCGGTCCAGCTCACACTGATGAAGTGTTTGGGATCGATGAATCACCAGAGTCTCCCTTAAACTTACATTACTTCATAGCATACTATTCGTCTTACATATTCCCCTCCGTCTGTTTTTCATCACATTTTAACAACGCCATGGTTTCCAAAAGAAATAAACACGAGTGATGGTGACCAAGATCACCACTGTTCCTTAAACAAGTTAACTATCACTTAACTACTCCTCTCGTTTTATAGCTGTGACATACTAGCAACGCATACTTTTCCACCTGGTAGAGTAGTCAATGACAGACTGCGAAACTGAGAGACAGGCAGGCATGCAGGTAGGAGGGCTGGTCCAGTTGTGCTGAAATGTTTGGGAGCAGCGCTCTTCTCCAACTGCTAA
>VOQK01012133.1:3458-22417 GCA_015052645.1 Benitochromis conjunctus
GTTCAGTTCCTCATGTTTATGTCTCTAGTGTCGCTTCCCCAGCCTTGTTAGCCCTAATGTCTCCCAGCCGTGTTCCCACCTGTTCCCCATTCCTCTCGTTGCTTGCTGTGTATTTAAGTGTTCCTTTGTTCAGTGCTGGATCATCTGCGTTGAATGGTGTTGTCTTCCCCTCCGCGTCTCTCTCCGCGTCTCTCTCCGCGTCTCTCTCCGCGTCTCTCTCCGGTCTCTCTCCGCATGTGTGTTTTCAGGTTTGGCTTTAGTTTTCTCCAGTTTAGGTTAGCTCTTAGTTCTGCCCTTGCTCTTGTTTGTATTCTCTTTTCCATTAATAAACCTCTTCACCTGCATTTGCCAACTGCCTGCATTTTGGGTTCTCTCTTCCCTCACACCACACTGCTTGCCTCGCCAGCCGTGGCAGGAGCTTCTTCTTCGTCCTGGATATGTTCATGTCAACCATTTCTCCACCTGCTACACACTCTGCAGATCTGCAGCAAGCTCTCCACAAACAAAGAGCTGCAGTCAAGAACAAATTACAGTCAAGGTGGAGTTGGAATCTATCCAATTGGGAGACAGGAGACTTTCAAAGGAGGCTGAGTGATGTTGAGGACTGCCACAATAATGACATTCAGCCTGCCAGTTGGAAAGTAGAAGACAGGAAGGCTACCATTGTTTAAACTAGAAATTGGAGCAATTGAATTGTTCCGTAGAATGAATTCTCCCTCGTAAATAAACAAATAAAAATGTATTGGTTGGCACCAACAAGATGGCTCTGGGTTTGAATTCAGTGGTCTGCTTGAGATCATATGTTCCCCCTGTTTCCCAGAGGTGTTTGGGTTCTCCAGCTTCCTACCAAAAAAAAAAAAAATATGTTAGATTAATTAGTAATTCTAATCCCAGCAGTCCTTAATTGGAATTGGTTTAGAGATGAAAATGAAAACTATAGCTTGGCAGCAGTTAAAGTTATATGTGGGAAATGCTGTGCAGTCTTTTTGTGCAGCACTGACCAGCATTAAGACATTCAAATGACTGGCAGTAGAGTAGCCGGCAATAACATACCTCAATAAAAAGGGGAAAACTAGTGCATTGTAGAAAAGCAGTCATTAGCATCTGGGTTAGAACACGATGATATTGACTTAGCCATTGATGCCCATCTGTAGTTTTTGGTAATAAGGCAGTCATCACTAACCTGACTTTGTGGCCAGCAACCAAACTGTTTAGCAACCTGCTCCCTTTAGGTTGTGTTACCACTAGTGGTAATGCAAACAGAATGTAATCATCATTCTGAACAGCAGTCATTTGGCCAAATGGTTAAAGTAAAGTACGAGGGAAAAGATTGTCAAGTGACCACCAATAATGTTGCCCAGCGTTTGGTACACAGGCTACAGCAGTATGAGTGGCCTCATCAAGGTCATGATTAACTGAAAGTTTGCAGCAGCCCTGTGCAGAAACAAGAAACTACATGCATTCATACAAAGTCACATTGGCTTTGTTACCATATATATAGCCTCTCTCCTACCCTTTACACCATCAGCTCACAAGAAATACTAAATTATGATATTCAATTCAAAGGAAAAGACGTTATTCCCTTCTCTGCAAAGCACTGCAAAAGTAATCTAGAAAAATGTCCCAGTTCACAGACCTTTCTGTCATTAGTTTCACTTTAGTGAAAATCTACTGAGTATCGAAAATACTCATAGATATGCTCATCGAAAAACTTGATAGTTAAATACTAAAGAGACTGATTAAAAAATAAAATAATAAAAAAGCGCTAAATGATACTTCCACCTCATTTAGGTGATATAATGCTTACCTCTAATCATCATTCATTATAGAAGAGGTGTAGTAGAGAAGATTGTGATCTTAAAAGCAAAGTAATTCCATCAGCTAAGTGCTAAATTACCCATTTGTGTGCAGAATGGAATATTATTTAAATTAATATGTACGCTGCCCATCGTGAGCTCAAGTGGCACTTTTTTAAATTGATCGGTGCTCATTTTTGGAGTGAAATGCATTGTGTGAATAATGTTATTCATATGCAATTTGTACATGATCTTTTTGTTCTTAAAGCTGCCATATGGACAGAGGAGCATGATAGAACAAATGTGATCAATGGTACAATGGTAATGTTAGTGGTGATTTTATTTATAAATGCAATATAAATAAAATCTTAGTTCCCCCGATTTCTTTTGCTAAGAAAATCGATTTATTGAAATGTGCACAAATATTAATGAAAATATGATATATGAGACAAAAACAGAGTTTGTACAATTCTAATGAGCTTGAAAATAAATATTTGGTATGACCACATTTATTTTTCAGCACAGACTGAACTTAAGGCTGAATGCTTTCTTTAAGTAGTCTTCAGGAATATTTCTCCAGGCCTCCTGAAAGAAAGAAGACGCTCTTCTTTGGATGTCGGCTGCCTTTTGTTCCATTCCCTGTGTCCTATCATTAAGAATGGCTTCTTGATAGCCACCCTTCCATTGAGACCATTTCTGATGAGGCTTCAGCAAACAGTGAATGAATCAACACAAAGGCCAAATCCATGTCTCAGGTCCTGTGTCAGGTCTTTGCTGGAAGTTTTCCTATTACTCACGGAAATTGCTTTCTGGTTCTTTGTTCTTCTACTGTAGATCGTTTTTTTCTTGATCTGCTTCTCCTTTTTATCTACTGTTCCTTTTTTCTTTTTCATTTTAAATCATGCTTTTTATTTGTTTTTGTTTTTTAATGTCTCTGTAAAGCACTTTGAATCACCTTGCTGTTGAATTGTGCTATATAAATAAACTTGCCTTGCCTTGCCTTTGGATTTCCAGGGTCTCCAGGTTCCTCGTGTATTTTTTTAGGGCACACTGACATATGCCAGTTTTTGGCTAATAGCTCTTTGGGACTCTTGTTGATGCAAAATACTAATACTAATTTATGTCTGTCAGGGTGTTATCTTAGAATTTTACACAGTAGTGTGGATTTGGTGCTTTTAATAGAAGTTTTCATTCCAAGACATTGTACTTACACAATATTATGGAAGTCTGATTAATTGCCTGGCTGATGGATGGAAAATAAAATTACAGCCAACCACTCCGAGAGACCCTGCAGAACTGGATCAATGGCAGAAAATTTACGAGCTCATCACAGACTCACCGCTGCTGCTCCTGATTGTAGACACTCACAGGTTTAAGGCCAATGTTTGAATGAAAGGCTGAGAGAGATTACATAGAAAGAAAAGAAGAGGTGTTTAAAGGACAGCCAAAGAGATGGCTATGTGAGGGTGATGATACCAGGTGTGTCTTTACTTCCATCACATACTGCAGTAGTATTAATTCCTTCTTTCACAGAGGTTCCTCTTCATCTGTTGGATTGATGATTTATATTGACCTTACCAAGGCACTCGGGAAGTTATCTTATATGCGGTAAAGTATGCACTTTATTGCTCATGGAACATGGTGTCAGTGGTGTGATGTGTGGTCAAAAACTCTGCAGCACTTTCACATCAATAAACAAAGGGTTCAAAATAACTTGCCCATGAATATGACACTTCCACTTCACTGCAGATGCCAGGTGCCTGAAGGTGGAAAAGTGTGGTTGTACTGAGCTCTTAGGTGTGGGTAAAGAGATGTGAGGCAGGCCACTGCTGAAGAGCAGAGAGTGTGCACCCAGATAACAGCCTTGCCACTGGGCTCTCTGGTGACTACAGCTGAAACGTTCCATCAATACTATAAAAGTCTGCCATCTTCAGCAGATCTCTGAAGGTTATTCCCATCTTACTCTCCAATGTCAGTCCCAAACCTGTTTCACCTTTGCTCCCCTGCAGCATGGTGATACAGATATAGCTGTAAAAAAGTATTTGCCCCCTTTCTGATGTCACGCTTACATGTTTCAGATCATCAGCCCACGAGCAGCATGGCCCAGTGGTTTGTACTGTCTTATAGCAAGAGGGCCCTTGGTTCAAAGTCACCATCTCTGTGGACCTTTGTGTTTGCGTGCGTATGTGTGTGGAGTCTCTGCATAGGTTCTCTCCAGGTACATTTTGAAGCTTAGGCGGCAGTTACCTTTTCCACATAAGCCCAGGGAGGTTTGGAAAGATTTTTCCCCTCCATAAATTAAATCATAATTTAGCTGAATTTAAAAGCTAATGTTTAAATGTCTTTGTAGTGAAACATGTAAGTATGAAAAATATGCACACAAAAAACCCAAAACAAAGATAAAGAATCAGGAAGGGGGCAAATACTTTTTCATGCACTGTGTCTGGCCTTGTCCTTGCTAGTCAAGCGTTTGTCCTCACCAGCTGGTGTCGTAATGTTTAATTTTCTTTGCTGAGTATGCCTCGGTGGTATTACCATAATTCCAACGTCCCCCCTCCACATCGTCCCAGATCTTCAATATTGTATAACCGCAGTGTCACCCAGTCGGACAGTAAAATGTATTACCTGCATGAATCAAGTTGTCATTTACAATTTATGAGAGAGCTTAGCATTCAGAGCACAGGTCTGGCTGGTGTGGGGAGCACAGTGAATCTATTTGGAGTAAAAGCCTCCTCTCAGAACTGAGGCAATGCCCAGCACTGCAAAAAAACCCAACTCACCTTGTCTTCTGTAGTAACTATTTTTTCTCAGCACTCTGTCATGATGAAGTTACAGCTGTGCTTTGGAACCAGACTCCATGTTTTTTCTCACCTTGTCATCCAGAAGAAACATCTCTTTAGCAAATAAGTCCCCCAGATGGGTGGGAGTTCACCGCACACCACAAAAGTATTAAATGCTACATTTCAGGCAGTTCAGGAAACTAGAAGTGTGAGCGATCATTAGAATGTCCTTTGAGGCATACATTAATTCTCCAGGCAACTTAAAACAAATGCTGAGAATTTTCTGCAAGCACTGCTTGGCTATAAACTGATATGCCCCTGCACAGTTTGGGCTCAAGTCAGCACTGAAGTGGAGCATCAGGCTTCTGAACAGCAGCCAAATCTGTTGGCCGCTATTGATATCCCATTTCCTCTGCCACTCCTAAGCTACTTTGCATTCAGAGGCTTGCCACTAAGCCCACAATGTCCAGCCTGTGGACTGTAATACTGACTATATGTCTGGTTGTGCTGCTCCTCAACAACCATTGACTTCTTTATTATCCAGGAAACAAAAGCGGAGCTGGTGCCACACTGGGAGTCTTCCAGTCCTGACATTTTAATTGCGCCTCTTTCATATTAGGTGGGATGCAAACCAATTTGGCCATTGCTGTTAAATTCTTCCCACATTAATTCCTCTTTTGAATGTTTGACATAATGGATTTTAGACTTGGCAGAAGATTGGAGGGAAAGAGGATCAAACATTAAACAGAAAGATAGCTTTTCTTTTTTTGCGACTGACAATTATAAACCTCCTGTTGAACTTATCACATATTGAACAGCAGGAGCATGAGATAAGGTGTTGAGTTACGGGCTGTGGACAGCCCATTGCAGCATCAGTGAGAAAAATGTGAGTGTGCATTTGATATCTTTTAAATTTGCAGTTTAAAGCCATGATTATAACGTCTGCCCAAATCCTTCAAATTTACCGCACATACAGAACAGCACAGCCACTTAAGGATGGCTCCAAAAGTGAGTCGATCCCTATAGACTTCCATGTTAAAATGCTGACTTTACAGCATTAGAAGCATGTTTACAGCGTGGTACAAAAAAAAGAATGGTTTCTGCTCCTGTAGAGAAATATATACAACGGAGGAATATTTTTAACTTATCTGTCTGGATCCTGGAATTAAGAGCAAAGGTGCTTTGACTGACTGGACCCCAGTGCATCACTCACTCTAGACCTAGACCTCTCCACTGTGTGTGTTCTGTTTGGCGTCTTTTGAAGCATTTTTAATGGAATTTTCTGAGAAATAATATGGCCTGCTATATGACACAGACCATCCAACAAACTATTGCTTCTGTTCTGGTGAATGAAAGCACTAATTAACTATTTAATTAATTAAAAGTTGGCACTAATTAGCAGATCTCTTCATTGCACCCCGAAACCCATTGAGTGACATCGCCGTGACTACATTCATCTTTTTTACACCGTCTGCGGTTTTAATATCCACTTCATATTTATTCAGTCATCCATCAGGCTTGCTCCTTCTTGCTATGTCTTTTTCTATCAAGACATGAACAGGAGACACATTCACACATTCAGCAGGAATAACATTAAATCATTAAATATTAAAAAGCAGTACCAGCATAATGCACAACAAAACAGCTTGCAAAATCCATCTTGGTTTAAGCAATGCAGAGTGGCAAGTATGTTCTCCGCTTCATTGTTCATTTGTGTTGAAGGATATTTACAGGTCATGCCTCGCTTTCAAATGGTATTTCCACATCGTAATGCTACGATGTAAAGAAATAAACGTTTTGACAGCATTGCTTAAATCAGCAGTCATGAAAGCAGCAAGTGGTAGAAGCTGCTTGCTGTTTTTCCTCTGTCAGTCATTAAATCTGTAATATGGGAGCAGGCAGCAGGAGTGTAAGATGTCAGCCCAGCGCTGGGAATATGATTTATTTACCTTCAGATGTGTCTGCCCTCTGAGCTCATCTCTTACACATGCGTACCTCCAATGCAATGAAGACACACATTACAGTCTATTAAACCACTTGTGTGCTGCCTTTGTTTTTCTGTCTTCCTGCCTCCCTCACTAACTCACGTATGCAAAGTCACCCCAGCCCTCCACCCCCTTCTTTCCCGTAAGCAAGGTCACTCTGCGCTGCACTAATGATTGCAATCAATTACCTGGTGCAACATTAAACGAGACTGAAACTCCCACATCTACATAGCCTTCAAGTCGGCGTATAGAGGTCACTTGATTAGAAAGACAACAGAGCTGATGATTCATGCCTTTCAAAAGTGATTTTTAACCACCCTACACCCTGACAGAAACACCATATACTGTATCATTATATATCTGAATAAAGGATCCCATTCTTCTCTGAATTTTTATTCTTAAGAATATCTTTGCACCAGTTCAAAATTAATTCTTTAATAATTTGTTTGTCTTATGCTAGGATATGCTGTTTTAGCTCCCTCCATTTTCAAGCCAACTTTCCGTTGATTGGCTTCCCCGACAAACAGAAGATGACTATATTGAGCATATCTCCCTCTATAAGACATCAATACTAATCCAAGAGTAGAAAGAACTGTTAGAAGCCTGAGTTTTAGGCTCAAAACTTATACATATGCTGATATCAGGGTCATAAAAGTCAAAAGCATTACCGGGGATTTCACATCCAAGGTCATCCAGTCACTCAGGAAGTAGAGCAGGTTTCCCACTAATTGGATGGTTGGTGGTTTGATCCCTGACTGTTCCCATAGTATCCTTGGGCAACATGTGAATGTTTGTTAGAAACAAGTGCTTTTATGATTGTGTGGGTGAGACTTATAGTCCAAAGTGCTTGAGTAGAAAAGTACGGAAGCCGAGAATGGGCGTATGCGTTAATAATATTTTTATCTTGTTATCGTCGAGATAACGAGATAAAAATATGGAGAAAAGCAGCTTTGTTTTCTCGAGATAAGAAGATAATTATGACAGCAAAATAACCTAACCCTAAAGCTGAAGCTGGGACAACCTTCTTCTTAAATGACGGGGACTGATCTCAGTATTGTCTCTAACAGACAGACACATCGCAATTTCAGCTTGCGTTAGACCTCGACTGAATTACCGTCTGATGAGTTGATCAGTGATCAACGCTCCTCGATGTGCCATTTTCAGCAATTAATTGACAAATGTTTGTCCCGAGAACAATGTTTTAATCATCTTGTGATAACAGGATTTGTTTTCCCGAGATAACGAGTTATTTATCCTGTTATCTCGAGATATCCATGGTCTGGTTTTCTCAAGATAAAGAGATAAATAACTCGTTATCTTGAGAAAATGCCACGAAAAAGATTTTCTATGCATGTCCTCTCTCGGCTTTCGTAGAAAAGAGGTATATAAGAGCCAGTTAAGATACATCTCTGGATCCTTTTTTAGGACTCCTTTACTTATCTCAGTGAAAGTCCCATTATGGTCAATTGCACATGTGATGGGTACGAGATTTGCTCCAATGTGAACCTTCAAACTGAAGTTAATTTTTCTGGATATAGACAAAACTACAGGGAGCCAAATCTGGAGAGTATTGAATCCCCCCACCCTATGATGTTCATATGGGGGTCATCTGATTGTTGGTTCTTTTCTGTATTATTCTGGTTCTTTACCTTTCAATATAAAGCACCATTAGGAAACTGTTGTTGTGAATTGAACTGAATTGAATTCAACTTTGATAATCCCTTCATAGTCAATACATTGAACGGTTTAAAAAAAAAAACTACTCACATGATGCAGAGCCTTGAGGCTTGAAAACTCTGACACAACTGATAATTGTTCAGTTGGAGGCACAGCTCTTATCACCAGTAATGATCCTTCACATGAAATTTGGGTCAGTTTGAAAAAGTTATTGATGTTTGCAGTGTAGGTTAGTGGCATCTCAGAGTGCACATTGTGTATGGGCAGAATGAGACTTTCATTAGTCGCAATAAAAGTTGTCTGAACATGCCAGGATTTTTTGATCACACACCATATATGTTATAAAAGAAAAATGTACTTACACATGTGTACAACCCTAATTCCCCCACTATTGGGACGCTGTGTGAAATGCAAATAAAAACCAAATATAATGATTTGCTAATCTCGTGAAACCATATTTGACACATAAAAAACATACATTTTTGTTCTACTGTGAATAAAATAAAATGTTTAAACAGAGACATTTTACTATTTAACAGAAGATATTAGCTCATTTTGAACCGATAACATCAAAACATCTCAAAAATGTTCCAGATTGTCTCATTCTTGTGAGCTTAAAGTTTCTATGAAATAGTAAAATGTTGCACTTTAAAGATTTTCTATGTTTTCTATGTTCTGTTATGGATAAAATAAGGTTTAATGGCATTCATTGCTTTCTGTTTTTATTTACATAGCATCATTTTGTACATGTATATATGGTTACTTTTCACAATTGCAGATGAAAAAAAATGATTGTGTCCTCACAACTAGAAGATATAAGTAAGGCAGGTGATCGAATTTACGTGATACATGCACAATGCAAATACCACGGACAGTTGCATTATGTAGGTTGTAGCTATAGAGGAGCCTTTTTATGCTTAAGAAAGAAACTCCAAAAGTATCACAGTGACATAAAGGTCACCTTGGCTTTGGCTGCTGACATCAGATATTTTTATCCTGAAATTCTGTAGTACCACCCAGGTGGCTGGAACTTCAGCTTTTTTTAGACTTAGCGCCTTTAAGTACTACATGAGAGCTTTAAGATCCAGCTGTTCTTATCTTATCTTATCTTAAATCTTTACTGAAAGTTGGATTCATTAGATGGTTCTCGTTTTGAGCTGGGTTTACATATGAATAGTAGTATATATAGTAGTATCACTTTTTTTGTGAGTTCTCCAAGAAGAAAAGAGCTGCCAGTTGTCTCTGCAGAATTAATCGTGTCAATGGTGTCAGATCAATCTTAGAAGAACCTTCGAGTTAAACTTTAATCTCTATCAATATTTCAAGTTTTTCCACTTAATAGTTCTGCATTAGAAGCTTCAGAGAGTGAGAAGAGATAGCTGGTAAAAAGCATAAAAATGACCTAACTCCTTTTTAGCCTAACCCTTTTATTCCACTGTGGAAGATATATATATTTTATGAATATTTCACATCTTCAGCCGTTCACCTCATTGAATGACTGCATAGATGTGGATTAGGAAGGCGAACAGAAATCAGTTTCTGCCTATTCAACCTGTGTAACAGTGTTTTCTTTTTATTTCAATAAACCCAACAAGAGTCACAAGGACTCCAATTTAATTTCACTAATTCTTTTTCACTAATCATGGTCGCAAATCCCACGTCTGTTTTTATTAAGACCAGTAGAATTGGCTGCACAGACCAAACGTATCCTAATATAAGCTATGCCTGATTTTAGTAATGTACAGACATGTGAGTGTACTGTGAATGTTGCCTAGCAGTATGGTTTGCTAGGCTACATAGATAATAGTCTTTACTGCCTTGCTCATTTGTCACCCCTGATTTGCAGCAACTATGGAGGACCAGAGATAAAGAAAAGGCAGTTTCACCAACACTGAAATAGGAAAATGAATACAGCTGCTTAGTCAGCACAAGAATAAATTGACTGCCAAGTAGTCCAGGTTGATAACAAATGAGAAGAAGCAGTGCAGAAGAAAAATAAATAGCTGAGTCCATAAGTAAGTAAACCACCTCAGTTCATTTGTTTTTACTTGTTTTGAAGCAGTGGAAGCCATCAGTATCAGCCAGTCACTAATGGCAGCTAAGTTCAAATAGATGTGTCCTGCAGAAGTATTGCTCTATTGTAATGCTAAGTTCTCCAATCACATTACTCCTTTACCTGAGTCACGACTTTGTCAGTAACATGCAATCACTAATCAAAAAATTACAACCAAACAACTTATTTTTTTTCATATATATGTCTGTCAGAGCTGAAGGTAATGCCTGTAAATTGCTTTTTTTTATAGCAAAACTTTAAAATTCAACTTCAGACTTGGTCAAATTCAAAAAGATTCTGGTTGAAATATTAACTTATTGTAACAGATTTTACTGTACATCAGATTTCAGAAGATAATTTGTGCTCGCAAAGTTAATGTACTTTAGTTAAATTCCTATATTGTAAATTAATTAGATGTTGGGTCACTGTTGTAAAGTACTTAATGTCTTCACTGCCACACATAGCGAGCAGCGAACAAGGCAGCGGAGATTTGTGTGAGGGAGCTAAATTGACTTCGCGGCGGGTCGGGGGGGTTAATGTCTAAAACACTTTAGCACTTAACGCTGGTGTACATCAGACTGACTGCAAATCTCCCCACCTATTTCCTTCCAGTTTCTCTTTCTCTCACTCTTTGTCTCTGTCTCTTTATGGCCTGTCATCGTGCTGTCATGACAACCAGTTCAGGTTAGCAGATCATTAGCACTTAGCCCTTTGAATTTGTGCCAATAGTTATTGTTAATATTAGATCCTGATAATTTTCCCCAGTTTTTTTTTTTACTGAAATGCCCATTTTTAGTGTCACTGTTGTATTTTTCTTTGTATAATACATTCACTGGCATGTCTTCATGCATGCTTGATCATCCAACAAAGGTTTTCAGTGTGGCTGTAGAAACCTGCAGTTAGCTGAGTCTGAAGAAGTCACTTAAACTGGTGATGAAATATTTCTCCCTCTGAAATCGCTACGTCCAGATGAAGAGATTTAACTTTCTGGGATACATTTATTGCCATGTATTTATTAGCCAGTCAAAATTAGGAACATTAGTACTTCAATGCATGAAAAGTGCTGCTATAAGATAAGGGCCTATGAATCATTAATTAATTCTAATGTACCTGTTAGCAGTTCTAGCTGATGGCTAGAGGCACATTGCCGAACACATTCACACTTGCTATGAGGCTGAGATGAAAAAATATAATTTGTAAACTTGATGGACATATCACATATCAAACAGTACAGTGGCATGCAGTTTTCATTATATTACAGTATGTCTATAGTATTGTAGTAAGTATGTAATTTCAACAATTCAGATATACTCAGTCCAATACAAAGTGGGGGTTAGGTGTTGATGCATTAATGAATCAGTGTATGTATTTCATTATTATATGTCAATTTAATGAGTTAAATCTCTGATTTGCTGTCCTCGACTGTAGAGTTATTATTTTTTACCACTAATTTTGTAAAATCTGCTCTCTTTGATAAGCTTCACCACAAGTTGTTAGCCATTCATTCAGGGCAACTTCATGTGCGTAGCAGTTGGCATAGTGTTCCCCTTGCAATACATGTATCAATAAGTATCACAAGAAGAAACAACACAATATATATACTATACACTGAAACTCTGAAAAAAAGCTTTTTCTGCAGGGTCAAGTACAAAAAGGCATGTCTTTAATATTGACAAGTTCATCTTCAGTAGTGGTTTATCAGTTTTCAGCAGATTTGATGTGTAACACAGCATTAAAATTGGGGTCTCATATCATACCTTGTGATTGAATCCTGAAACAGAGCAGTAGAGTGACCTTAAATTAGGTAATGAGCTGAAGTTTGGAGGTGAATTGGATCCAGTTCACTGGTGCAGAATTTATGATTTCTCCCACTGTTTGTCACACACACCAATTTTGGTATGTGTGACAAACAACCTCATATTATGGACAAGTGAGGTATTGTGGACAATTTTGGGTCATTAATTTTATGATTTTTTGAGGATAATGTCCTTCTAATCAAAAATAATTGCAATCAGTGATTCCTCTTTGAACGTCATTATGCAGAATGATGAATCCTCTTGGTTTGGCACCAGAGAGTTTCTAATCTGCAATGTGAGATTTAAATCCTGTAGACAGGGTTTTATCACATATCACAACATTACAATTTATTATTGAAACAGAGTATTTTTCTTAGCATGCCTTGCGGGGATCTTTAACCTGTGTGATAAAATACAGTTGAATTTCTTTTGTGGTGGGAAAGAAGAGCAGACCAACTATATTCTCTGATCACTGTCACTCACTGTGATAGCAATTATGTCATTTCATCTGAAAAAAAAGTATAAATGAACTTAGTTTAAATCAATGTTGTGTCCATGAACTCGCATAGAAACTTCCTTTTAAGTTATTTGTAAGTGTCATACATTTGTGCAAATGATTAGGTATCCGTGGTAACATATTTTCCTTGATATTTCCTAAAAGAGTATTTTCAAGGAGCTTTGGACTGATTCAGGGAATGAAAGCAGAATGATCTCTGAATAAACAGACAATGAATGAAAAGGATTTTGATGGAATAAGAAGGTGGAGGGCTGAGAATAATAAAAGAGAGACTAAAAAGATGATTAAGCTTTTTGCCAAAGCTTCATTAAGTGGTCATTACTCATAAAATAAGCACCCATGTGTGTTCATCAGTATTTTTTTTAAAAAGTGTATGCCGATGCCTTACACTCTGTGTACTTTCATGATTACCTTTTCAACATTTTTTACTAATAAAAGTCAGTGTCACTAGAACTATAGGACAACAGCCTTCCATCTGCCATTTCTATTTCCCAAGTAAACGAAACCGCAAGTCCAAAATAATTCTGTTGACTTTTCATTTTCAAAACACTATACATGCATTTTTCCTTGCCTCTAAAGTTGAGATTTAGAGGAAATGACAGTACGTCTCTAACGATTTAAGATGTATAAATGGATGAGTTTCCAAAATTCTTTTGTTTGTCTTTTGGGAGCCGCTAAACATATACTCAGTTTACACTTTATCACTGCATTTATTGCAGGTTGCTGTGAACAGAGTCTGCTACTCCACCAGTAAAAACTACAAAGTCCAACTGATTTAAATTTGTCTCCCTGTTTATCGCTGCACTGCTTCCAGCTCCTGTCTCATTTGGATTACTCCCTTTAAAACCTGTCCATGTTGGAGATTTTCTATTACGTATAACACGTTTTATTCAGCTTGAGTTACATTTTGGTGAAGATCACAGAAGTGATATTGTGGTCCCAAAACCACCACGTCATCCTTGTTACATGCTCAGTTCACGTTGTTCCACTGAATGTTTTTGCTCACAAGACTTCAATGATGCTTGTTGCTAGCAACAGGATATGCAGTAGACCTCCGTATTCATTATTACATCTGCTCTGTGACATGTACTAGAACCCCTGGCAACAAAACAGATCCAGAACATGTTACCACCACCCTGCTGGTCAGCTGGGACATTTTTCTTAGCTCTGAAAGCCTCACCTTTGCTCCTCCAAAAACACTTACTCTTGTCATTGTGGCCAGATAGCTTAATCTTTGACTCCTGTGATTATAAAATGTTTCTCCAAAAGGCATTTGGCTTGTTCGTGTTGGCAGCTGCAAATTTCAGTCAAACTGGAAGGTTTTGGAGAAGGTGCTGCTTTCTTGCTTGGGACACGAGCATCCATGTTGATGTCAAACTTGTGTCACTGTGAACAGTGAAGCTGGTGTTCCAGCTGTATCCAGTTCATGGAAGGCTTGAGCCTTGGTGGTTCTTGGTTTTTAACCAATTTCTTCTCATCAGAGGGTGACCATTTGGTTTTTCTTCCAGGCCTTGGCAAAGTTGTGACACATCAAGATATCTTGTACTTAATGTAGAGTTGTTTGAAGTGATGACCTTGGAATCTGCAGTTGTTTAGAAATAATTCCAACATACACTATATTGCTAAAACTATTCGCTTGTCTGCCTACACATGCATTTGAGCTTGAGTGACATCCCAGCTATAACACCTTCAACTCCATGAGGTGTAGGAATGTGTTTCTGGGAATTCTTCCAAAAGTGCATCTGTGAGGTCACAAAGATGTTGAATGAGAGAGCCTGGCATACATCTCCACTGTAATTCATCCCTGTGGTGTTCTTTTTATGGTCAAGTTCTCACACACCAAACTCGCTCATCCATGTCTTTATGGTCTTGCTTTGTGCACTGGTGGGCAATCGTGTTGTAGCCTGATGTAAGGCATCTGCTCGGCCATGAAAACCCATTCCATGAAGTTCTCTGCACACTGTACTGGGCTAATCTGAAGGCCACGTGAAAAAAAACAAAAAATAAAACACTGTAGAACCTTCAGCACCACGTATTAAAGGACTTTAAAAAAATGTATGTATATATTTAAGCCTGTATGTATATGCTTAACCCTGACTAGATAAGACAAAATGCACAGTAAATGTAATCTTGTGCACCTAATTCTTGTTTTTGCAAGTCTTGAGATGTATCCTGTACAATCATTCAATCATCCACAATAGGAAAAGAACTGTTCAAAGAAATTATAATCTAAACAACTGTATGTGTGACTGTTGGATTGGACTGCATTAGTTTTAAGTAGGCGTATCTAATTAACATCTGTATCAGCATCTGGGAGTATATAATTCATGTGAGAAGGATAAATAGAAGTACAAAACAAAGCAATCCACATATCCAAACACAGTTTTTTACTTTTGTGACTGCTACTATAATCATCCTACATTCTTCGTCTGGTAACAAGCTGGTTGTACCAGTAAACTGTGTGAGCTGTTTTTGCCATTCAAAATTACCTCTTGCTAACCACAAATTAACACTGACACTGGTATTACTGATCAGCACAGTTAATGACTATGATCCCAAGCACCTGATGCTGCTTTAGAAGGGTAAGATAATTTGGGAAAGAGTGTATTCAGATGCTAATTTAATTTTATGTCGCATAGCATCATGAAACGAAACAGCCATCATTCAGTGTACTCTAGGGGGAAGTTAAGTGTCAGGATTTCGTAGGATGAATCACTAAAGTGGGATATCTGTTATTGTGAGCATGAAGTCGTTCTGGAGGATTATGAAACCAACAGAGCTTCCTCAAGGTGAAAAGACGCCGATGTGGATAGGAGGGAGGAGAGGGAAGAAGGGTGAGCGAGGTCGTGGCAAGGGGATGAATACGATGATGTAGTGACTGTCTGAGTAGGAGGGAGGAGGCTGTGGAACTTGAGTGACTTTAGGTAGATCGATTGCAGTAGAAGTTGTCAATAAGGTGGAGTTGAGCTCTGATGTGAGAAATACTGCACCGCACCAAAAATAATGACACGCAGAGAAGGTAAAGGTAGTTCATGGCTGATGTAAGGAAAGAAACAAGATGGTGTGGGAAAAGTGAAACCAGACCAAAAAAATAATAAATAGGCAAGGGCGGGAGGCAGTGAGACATATAAAGATGGATCAAGCACCCACTGAAGTAGAGGAAAGAGTGATTGAGTGGATGGAGAGTGAGGAGGTGTGGAAAAGCAGTCATGATGAGATGGATTCTACTGGACCGTGAGATTGATGGCTCTGCTTAAGAGAGGGAAGAGATAGGGGGAGGGTGGAGAGGGGGAGGGGGAATAAGAGAAAAGTCCTGATGAAAAGAACCATCAGGCCCCACAAGACAGTCCAAAATCTTGGCTTGATAAAAGAATAAGCTGCTCTTATCGCAGCACTTCCATCTTAAAACAGAGCACAAGAAGCATCCTCGCACATTTCAGTATCTCTAATAGGATCGGTAGCACTTTTTCTGGTTCATCATGAGTTATGCACGATACAAAAATGTGTTTCCTCAGAATGAGAACAGAGGAAAGCTGTTTCGACGTCGTAAGAGATTATGCCTGGATCAAATAAGTCTGTTTGTGAAGGATTAGGTTTTAGTCTGGCTTTTATTAATAGGTTATCTGCAACGACCCTTTCAATGAATTCTGGTATCCAAATCTATTTAAATAAAATAAATATTCCATATTTAGATTTTAAATTCATCCATATGGCCCATGTCAGCGCGCCCAATTATAGCGCGTATTCTTGAAAGAGTTCCACAACATCCAACTAACGAAGCTCATTACAGAGCAGAATCAGCCTGCTAAGTTGGTGATGACATGAAGGTGTGGATAGGGGGGGCGGGGAGGGAATGGTGGGAGTAAATGGTGAATACAACCATGGGAATGAGGTTACATTTCATTACACCTTCTCTGCCTTAATATCACCCTGTTTCCTCCGCCGTGACTGCTCCGATTCGTCAGTCTGTGTCTAGTCCAGGGGGATGAGAGGGAGATAAACAGTGTTTGCAAACAGAAGATGGTCAGAGTAGAGGCAAAGTAGGTCCCGTGAATGTAGAGTGTTTTATGGGATATTCACTTTCTTCAGCTCACGGCGCTCTCGTCAGAGGCAGCGATGGAATGATGCGCTGTGGCACGTTTCTGCTTGCGCAGTCACTGAGTTGATGTTATGGGCTATAATGAATAGAGAATAAAAAATTGCTGTTAAATAAGTCACACATCTTGCCTTTTCAAAAATGTAAGATACAGGATGCTAGATGTCTCACCTTACGCCAACATGCTTGTCTCACTGCTGCTGTTTCATTATGTGGTTCTGATTTATGTCTGTTTTTCTCATATTTTTTTAGATGCTGTCAGAAAGAGTTGAATGTCGTCCTGTGAGCTGAGATGGGACACAGTAAGGGCGTGGACATGATAAGAAATCTCTGCCATTCTGCTTTTCAATCACAATAGCAACACTAGACTACGGAGAAGTCGTGAAATTAATGTCAGCTGTGTTGTGGAGGCAGCCTCCCGCTGCGCTGCGAGCTCTAACAACCCATGGAGGTGTGGCTTCAACATTTCCAACCCTGTTTCCACTGGTGATACCAGCCAAGTGAACAGAGATGCCTTCTAAGGTTTCCTGCTTATACTTGCTGACAGTGGTTTGCTGGGCCAGCGCTTTGTGGTACCTGAGTGTTTCCCGCCCCTCTACTTCCTACGTGGGCCAGGTGAACATCCCAATACGCAAGACGCTCAAGGTGAACAAGAACTCCACCTTCGGCAACATCCGCACGCGCTCAGTCAACCCACATGACTTCGGCTACCTCATCAACGAGGACAAGAAGTGTGAGTCGGAGCCCCCATTCCTTGTGATCCTGATCAGCACCACTCACAAGGAATTCGATGCCCGTCAGGCCATCAGAGAGACATGGGGGGACGAGAGCACGTTTCAGGATGTGCGCGTGGTCACACTCTTCCTGTTAGGCCGAAGCACTGATGTCGTCCTCAACCAGATGGTGGAGCAGGAGAGTCAGATCTTTCATGACATCATAGTGGAGGATTTTATTGACTCATACCACAACCTGACGCTTAAGACTCTTATGGGCATGCGCTGGGTTGCCACCTTTTGCTCCAAAGCTCAATATGTCCTCAAGACAGACAGTGACATCTTTGTCAACATGGAGAACCTCATCTTTAGCCTCCTGAAGCCTACCACAAAGCCCAGAAGGAGGTACTTCACTGGCTATGTCATCAACGGTGGGCCAATCAGAGACATGCGCAGCAAGTGGTACATGCCCAGGGATCTATACCCAGAGAGCAAGTACCCCCCGTTCTGCTCTGGGACGGGCTACGTTTTTTCAGCAGACGTGGCTGAACTCATATACAAAACCTCCTTACACACCAGGCTGCTGCACTTGGAGGACGTGTACGTTGGCGTGTGCCTCCGGAAGTTAGGAATTCACCCTTTCCAGAACAGTGGCTTCAACCACTGGAAGATGGCCTACAGCCTCTGTCGCTACCGCAGGGTGGTCACCGTCCACCAGATCTCCCCTGAGGAGATGCACCGCATCTGGAACGACATGACCAGCAAGAAACACCTGAAATGTTAGCAGGACTGTTGGCACCAGTGACAGAGTCTTACCACTTGTTTCTCTGTTACTGGTTGTATGGCAAATACTGAATATCAACAATAAAGCTGTCAGTTCTTTAACCACGAAGCTCTACAGTGCGAGGCCAAAGCAAACCCCTCTGTATTATCCTGCCTGCTGTTACTCCAAGCTGTTTGAGTGCTCATACATGAGGCACAAACTTGGGAAAATGCTTTCCAGAAATGTGCGAAACAATCAGGTGGTTGGCTGTGATTTCCAATGTGATTTTTATAAGACATTACAAATCAGGAAGCTGAGGCGTTTGCGTTAAACTCCTCATTTACACAAGACTCAAAGTGTCCCAAAATTGCCAACTGCAGATGGAATAAATGCGACATGCTTGTCTGAACCCAGGCGTTCTCTTCTTGGGTTCATCGCAGGCTCTAATTATGAATGTTCCTCATGTATTTTCAGCTGTTGTGCTTTTCTGAATAAGGTGTTAATGTTTGGATGTACTGTCTGGCACTGCAGCAGCCACGTCATCGTGAGGACCTCGATGAGTTTACAGTGTGATGACTCATTTAGATCATATTGCTCTCGCTATAGCAAAGCAGATTAGGGGTATTAATGATTGGAGTGTGTAGTGCTCTTTACAGAATTAGACATATTTTCTTACAACAGGCAAACAGATCTTATTGTACAATGAGGAGAGATAAAGGAACTGAACAGAGAGAAGATATCGGCTGCTTGCATTCCCAAGTGAATGTAACTTCTGTTGATGTG
>VOQK01012135.1:4994-15925 GCA_015052645.1 Benitochromis conjunctus
GGCATTTCCCCCTGATTATCCTCCTGCATGTGATTGCTGAGCGTCCATGCGTTTTGTTTGTTTACCTGGCTCCTGGGTGCAGCGATTTACGGCCACACCGTTGAGAGCGTGGGTGATGATGATGATGATGATGGTGGTGTGTTCAAACTACACCCAGCTGATTCATAAATTTACTAAAAGCACAACATTCAAGCAGAATAGGAAATTAAACTCAACTCTGATTCCACGATTGCTTGGGTTTAATGTTGCTTCACATGGATGGAGTAAGGAGAAACACTCCCTGACACCTGTAGGTAGTATTACATATAGTTGTAGTTGTAATAAAGAGGGCTGTGTCATCTACTAAATGGATCACATAGGAGAATCCCGTGAAAGGTGGGGAAGTTGAGTCAAACCAAGCATTTTGTTCATTAATCCTTAAAACTTTAGATTTTTTAGCAGCAAATCTTTTCTTACAGAACATGCACGTCTGTCACATGCTTATATTAGTGGAACACACACCATGAGATTAGTTGTAAAGGACCGTGCACCTCGCTGACACTGCGGTATATCTTTCATGCCAGGAGGGCCGAAGGTGGCAAAGAAGCAGGTGGACGTGTCCCGTCTGGACCTGCGTATTGGACGTGTAGTCACGGCCCAGCAGCTTCCAGACACTGACGGGCTGTTCGTGGAGCAGGTTGATGTGGGAGAGGCTTTTCCCAGGACGGTGGTCAGTGAACTGTCTCAGCACATACCTGTGGAGCAGGTAAAATATCAAGTATCAATGCAGTGTTTTTATTTTAAGATTAAACTGTTTATCTGTAGTAAATGTAATAGATAACTGAATAATCTACTTTTTTTGTTTCCCAGAAGCCTATGTGACACATTCAGACTGCTCATTTTATAGAAATAACAGCCCAAAGATACTGACAATGACTATGTTTTGAATTGTTACACTGTACACACTCACTTTACTAGGTACACCTGTTCAGCTGCTCGTTAATGGAAATATTTAATCAGCCAATCACAAGGCAGCAAGTTGGTGCATCTATCCATGCAGACATGGTCATGACGACCTGCTGAAGCTCAAACTGAGCATCAGAAGAAGTGGCCGGTGAGTGTAGTTACAGCTGGTCTATTGAGCCGATTCCCTCTGAGGGATGACAGTGTAAGCTAAAATAAAAGTATGATTTTTTTTCTTCAGCTTGATGCATCTCTGCTTATTGTGTTTTAAAGAAGATTTCATAATGTGCACTTTATCAATACCCCCTTGGTGTTAATAATTTATCAATTTAAAGGAGAACTCTGACACCTCAGCTCTTCATCATTGCATGTTGCTACATCTCCATAGGATGTTTTTTGTATTTGATTGTTTGCTTTGTTTTGAGGGGTTTTGTAACACTTTTTTTTAAACTTACAAATTTAGGAAAGCTCCACACCTGAATAAGTGACAGGTGCATAGTGGGAAACGTCTTTGAGGAGAAAAATAGTAGAACGTCCACACACTGTCCTCCTTACAGGTACAGAGAAAACTCCTGTACCTGACGAAGGTCACATAGACCTGGCTCCCAGTTTGTGCTCAGTCCCAGTTTGTGTCCCATACATGTTGGACAGATTTCAGGTCAGGGCACTTTGTGGTCAAATAACAAACGCCATCACTTAACTATCTTATAGTTAGAAGAACACTGTTATCTGTTCACTGTTTATTTTGTTTGGGTTTTTTTGTAAGTACCGGGACATTAATATGAAGTGCCCTGATTAATATTTAGAAGCCAACTGTCCGGTTGCTTTTATGTCCAGTTTGGTCTCTGTAGTTTTTTTTTTGTTTTGTTTTTTTTTAACTATTCACTTATTCAAATTAGGGTTAAGATTTAACACCTCGATCTAGTATCCTTTATTTTATTTTAGACATGACATGCTCGAAGCTCAGAGACGAAGGACGATCTGTCTAACTGAACCACAGTAACGGCTCAAAACACTATTATGTAAACTGTTTACACTCACTTTTTTAGGTCCACCTAATTCTTTAAAAAATAACAATAATAAAATAAAAAATAATAAAGTTTTTAAAAAGTGATTAAAAAAAAAATAATAACATGAAAACAAAATTCCTTAAAATTCTGACAGTGCTAACGTTTTATAATATTGGCACTGGAAAGACAAAGATACACTTTTGAAGTGTTCTAGGCTGATTTTAAACAATTAAAGTCACCAGTACGGCTAAAATATCACGATCGCCTCTCAGAATTTTTGACTCACTTTGCAGCACCAGTTCTGGGAAGGACATTGATTGCAGTTTTTCACACCAGTTTAGTCTGCAAAACACTGGACTGAAGCACTGACATTATTCTTCAACATCAAGCACTCGTTGTCTCATTGAGAGTTCTTGATGAAAAGTCAGAATTGCCACTGAGTGAGAATTTGATAAAAAAAAATACAGCCCTATTTGATTTTGGATATTTGTTTGTTTTTCCCATCAACTTTACTGTCATTTGCTGTTCTCTCTTGATCATGTGGACTCTTCCGCCCTTCGTGCAGATGCAGAATCGTATGGTGGTCCTGCTGTGTAATGTGAGGCCAGTGGAGACGAGAGGAATTGTGAACCAGGCAATGCTCATGTGTGCCTTGTCACAAGACAAGCTGGAAATCCTTGATCCTCCAAGCGGAGCGGTACCAGGGGATAGAGTGACTTTCCAGGAATTCCCAGGTACTACAGCCTCGCTGCTGTAGCTTCCTGCTAAACCTATTCTCAGCCAAACAGTCACAATAGATGTGTGCTCAGCAGCTAGTGCTGATCACATGCCTCATTATTTTCCTGTTTTCATCAGTGTTCAAGAGCCTCAATATTTAGACTGTGACTACTGCACTACTTGAACACGACTGTACACACAAACACAAGTTTCCTCCAACTCTGCGAGGCACCTTTAGTGAGAATCGGACTGCAGGCTGAGAGCAGACATCATTCCTAAACTTCACCGCTGGCTTTTCTGAGCTTTTGTGGTTGGATGCGTGCAAATCTCTGTAGGCACTTTCTATGAGGATGCTGTTAACAGCAGTTCTTACTGTCACTGGTTTTAATGTTTGAGCAGGCTGGCAGCAAACCTGCTGGAATCACAAACCCTGCAAGTGTCGAGGTTTACTGAAGTACGCAGAGGGATCTAATTTCTCACATTGATTTCTTTGTTGCAGGGGAGCCCGATAAAGAGCTGAACCCCAAACAGAAGGTGTGGGAGCAGGTTCAGCCAGACCTGCGCACAGACGGCCAGTGCGTCGCAACCTACAAAGGAGCTGTCTTTGAAGTCGCTGGAAAGGGAGTGTGCAAAGCCCAAACCATGTCAGACTGTGAGATTAAGTAAATGATCAGATCTCTGCGAACGGGTGGGGTCCAAAATATTGCCGAAAGGATTCCCAGAATAGTGGAGACTGTTATTTTAACGCCCACTGTCTGGGAGGACATGTCCAGGAAACAAAATCACACGGTGCGATGCTGGGTGGTCATGTAGATTTGAACTATAAACCAAGTGAAATAATCGCGAGGTACCCGATGTTGGATGGACTTGAGATTTACTTAATTTACTTTTTTTTTTTTTTTAAATTTTATAAATGGAAAAAATTGTAGTTTTGAATTTGGCCAATGGAGGGCACTAGCATACCCCATTACAATGTGCAATATGTGTCTTGCTGGTTTGTTCACATGGGAGCATGCACCATACTGGCCGCCTTAGCGTGGTGAAAAGAAAGAGGGGAAAACCCTTTTTTCTTTCTTTCTGGGAAGTCTTTGTTAAAATGTTGTTTTCCCGTGAAGACTATAAAGGTGTTTTCATTTCCACTAAACAACGGATGAAACTGTTCAGAAGTCCCGTTTGATAAAGGGGAGATTGACTGATCTTGGGTTGTTGGGGTTTTTTTTTCTCATCTATGAGTGAGAATGAACCGAAAATCAGTCCAGCATGAAAGAGACTTTCCACTGAGTCCTACATGTTGTTTAACAATCAACAAAGTCTGTGATTTTTGCTTCTGTTAATCCAGGAAATGTTGTCTTAAATGGAAAAAAAATCCATCTTTTGTTTTTCGATGGCTTCCTCAAATATCAAACAGATACTTCGGAGTCTTTTGATTTGGATGTAAAAGCGTTTTAAACGGTCTTCAAGCTTTGTATGCTGTTTGCTTTGCTCTTGTGTTTCCCTGGTGGATGCTCATGTTTAAAGCTGTTGTCCATGAGAGTAGCTCTGGCTGGCAGAAGCCCCGCCCACCCTGCTGGTGAGATGTTTTGTTTGCGAGGGTCAGCCAATCAGAAGACACCTTGATGAAAGCTAGCGGAAGGAGTTGAAAAGGTTTGGATGAGTTCAGCGGCTGCACCGAGGCTCAGTATAAGCTAAGAAAAAAAAAAAAGATTTTGAACTCTGTGTCATGCTATCCTGAATCCTGTCTGTTAAGAAGGCTGCTAAAAAAAAAATAATAATAATAACGTGAAAGACAAACACGCAAAGTTTTTCTTCCTTTATTTTAAAGGAGAACTGAACAACTGTGTGCCGAGAATGGGGATGTGATTCAGGAACCAAGAAGTGGAACAAAATGTCCAAGACGCCATGTCCCAGGGACTTGTTTGACAGTGCAGAGCACAAAGGGAATGGTGTGATTCTTCAGAAGCAAGAAAAGAAAGTGTCATCACTACTTCATCACAACATGACAAAGAATCACTGTTTATAATGCGGTCAACAGCATGGAGTTGGTGTGTTGACTAATACTGGAGAATGACATTAATAAAAACCATTTTGATATCTGAAAACGTCATGGAGTGTTACAAATGTCCCGTCATCCCCACCCACCTCCACCTACAGTGCAACCTCTTCATGGCCTAACCCACGGGCTAACCCAGAGTGGAGGTACTGTAAAGGTTCATGACTCAGATGACACGGTCCTGCAACCACCCAGCCCGTCGACGCGCCGCGGTTTGCTGAAGGGGAAAGTTCGCAAACGCGTACCTGAAACCAGGTTTCACCGAGCTGAGTGAACCTGCGAGTAAAATGCATTTCCCCTGCTTTCGGTGGCCTGCTTTTTGAGGCCACAAACGGCACTGAGCACAACAAAACTCTTACTTTACAGAAGAGTCACAGTCTCACAGTGTTTGGGGTTTATTCCTATTCTCACCATTGTTGCTCTTTAACATTACTGTGTTACATTTCCAGTCATAAAGATTGGGAAATTTGCTAAACACTGGATTAATAGGTAAAGTTGGCAACTGTCCTAAAAGCATAAGCTGCTTTAGGAGGGGGCTCTGGAAGCCTGCAGGTTATTGGTCTGGGTAAGGACGCTTATAGGCAACTCCTGAACTTTTAATTAATGTTGTGGTCCTGATTTTTTTTTTTTTTTAAAAGAAACCCTGTGATAAATAAAATCTAATTATTTTAATTAACACATTTAAGAAGCTTAAAGTCTGGAAAGATCATCGGGGCTTTCTGCCGGAAAGATTTCTTTTATTTTCTTTGCAGTTTTAAATCAGCAGTCAGGTTCAGGAAAAAATACATTTGCTCAAGTCAAGAGGGTTAACCACATATTAGACTGTCTGCACGCAGACGGACAGAATCTTAGGGTTTGTTCTCAGAAACATATTTAAACCCTGCGCGGTGTCTGAACTGATTCATGCTCTATTAAAATGGCTTTTTATACAACAAAGCCGGGTTTTGTTGTGCTGTGAACACCATGAACCAGATGCACATGTCTCATAAATAAAGACGGGGGGGTTATTGAAGGTCTAATGTTGCTTTAAACAGTGTCTCTCTCTCTCTGAATGGCAGGATTGTTCACTTCTGCTGGAAGTGATTTGGATATTTAACCATTTATCAAACAACAAAACTCTATTTTTTGTTTTGTTTTGTGTTTGAGTTTTTCTTAAGGTCACAAAACAAGAACTACAACAAATAAAGTGAGTTTGTAGAAACAATAACACGCTCTCTCGGTATTTCCTCGTGCGTCTCCACCTCCTTCCCGCTGACGTCGCGCGCTCCGTGTCGCGCTTTATTTTGCGTGCGGCAGTAGCTTCAGCTGACACGGAGTGGACGACCGCGGCGTTATTGTCGTTTCATTTGTACAAGTGTCGCCTGACCTCGGCACACAGACGTGGACATCGCGTCCGAAAGGACCATACAGACCGCTCGGTGGTGACTGTGTCTCGGGTTTCTCTGCAAACAAGCACCGGAGGACTGAATCGCACCTGCCGCGGAGCATGATCAACAAAGACTGATCAGCACTGCGCCTGTGTGCGCCCACAAACAGAGCCGAGGCTGCACACGATTACCCAAAGACATCTGTTTGTTTAAAAGCCCTCCGTGGGCTCAGGAGGCTGTTGCTGCTGCTGCAGCAGCAGCTGCAGGAGAAGGTTTGCGTGCACGAAATGAGAAGGCTGGACTTGGATGTTGCAGGCCGAACCTGACCGATCCGCGCCTGCTAGGTTTAATTATAGCACGCTTGCTTGCGCGTCTTTTTGCTCGGATATCCAATACTAGATACTGCAGCTGCTCGGGAGACAATCAGGCCTGCATCGATCCTTTAAAGATCTAAAAATAATAACACAATCTAAATACAATCACACGTCCCGGTAAGACCAGTTTGACGGTCACCGTCAGCAGTCCCGGGTGTTCGATGTCCCTATAAAGTAATAAAAAAACAACAACAACAACAAAAACCCAGCAGCATTATGTGGGTCACTCCCGAAGATGTGTTACTTGCGGGCGCGTTATGGATCACCGAGAGAGCGAACCCGTATTTCATCCTCCAGAAACGGAAGGGCCACGGGGATGGAGGCGGAGGACTGGCGGGTGAGTACCATCTTTTGTAAGCTGGTGTTATGACTCAGTAAAGAAAAAAAATCCAGTATTTCGTTTAAATTGGGGAAGAAAAATGTCAGGTGATGGTCAGCTGCTCGGTGACAGTTTGTCAGGCTGAACTGCAAGTCGATCCTGGACGGCAAAAAATAAATAAATAAATTTAAAAAAAGGAAAAGCACGTGACCAAGCAGCTGCCAGACGGCCTTTCACCTGGTCGCGTCTTCCAGGGAGAAGAGCTGAGCCTGCTGCTCTCACTGACCCCCTTCATGCCGGTGACAAACTGTGACCCAGAGCGCCAACATCACACAAAGGGGGGGCAGAGAGCAGATCCTACAGTGTGCGTGTGATCTACCAACAGCCCCCCCACGCACCCCCACCCATAGAGGAGGTCATAATATGGTTTAACATTTCTCAGGGTGTTCCTGCCTGCAGTGGAAATTAGATTCCAGCCATCACAACAACAACTATTGCATCTGTGGTTTCAGCTGTGCAGCTGCTAATGGCCGTGAAGCCTCAACAACAGTGAATCTGTTTGAGTCTGTTTGCTTGCTCATGCTGAATCATTCCCCCCTTCTTCCTTCTCTCACTCTTCCTCCTCCTCCTCCTCCTCCCTCCTTGCTTGTTCCATCCAAAATGGGTCAAGCAGGAGGCACAGGAGAGGGACGGGTTGTGGTGATGGCAGGATATGGGTTTTTTTATTTTTTATTTAACAGTTTAGACAAGGTTTAGAACATAAAGAAGACAGTAGATGGGTCCCAGACAGTTTAAGCATTGTGGGTGTTTAGAAATGCTGCCCACATCTGTACTGTGTGTAGTGATTCTGTGATTAAATATTAGGTCATTTGTCTAAATAGCATCCAAATTAGTTCAGGGAATGTGCTTCATATAAGAGCATCTTAAACAGCTGCTCAGACTCCTTCTGATCCAGAGCCAAAGAGAAAGTGATGTTTCTGTCAGTGATCAGTGTTCATCAGTTCTGCTCCTGTTGCCCGCCGAGAAGTTCTCACTCTCTGTCAGTCAGTGTCACCGCCCACTGAGCTCTAACACCTTGAACTGTGACAAGACTGAAATCTCTGAGGACCACTGTGACTGAGGATTGGGTGAGATGGGGGCCAGTTTCAACTGTTATACAGCAAAAGGCGGTGAGGTACATCCTGGTTAGGTCTGTCCAGGATGTACAACGCGGATGTCTGACGCAGAGTGACAGACAACCACAGATTTTCACATTCACACCTTCAGCCGTCGAAGACAATTAACGCGATAACTGTCCTGCGTGAGCAGTTTAGCTGTAACGAGCGTCACATGAGTTAAATTCATGCGTGCCTTCAGTGATTTCAGATAAACGCAGCGCTCGGCTATTAAGTTTTAGTTTCACCTCGGAGTGTAGTACGGCGAAACGTATTTGCTTCAAACACCGAGGGGCTGTGTAACGCAGACAATCAGTCCTGCTGATGACGCTCCCACAAAAGTAGTGAAATGTAATTGTGTTACGGTCCAAGGTGAAACTAAAACTTAATTGGCTGGGTTTCTCCTTTTTCTATGTTGGCTGAGTGCATCTGAAGTCATTAGAGCCGCATGAACGTATCGTATAATTGTCGTCCTTGCACAAATGATCGCATTGCGAATTTAAAATGACAAGTCCCACCTTACAGGTCTTAATAGTGACTCCATTTAAAAATCATAGGAGATTTTCACAACACAGTAAGATTTCGTGTTGCATAGATTCACTGTTATTATCTGGTGGATCAATGTTACAGTGAATTTCTTAAAAATGTAATACAGAAACCACTTTAGGCAGAATAAGCAGAGATTATTATTTTTAAACCCAGTCTAATATATTAAATTCAAATAAAGACATGCAAGTATTTTAGCAAAATATCTGATTGCAGGCAGATTTGTGTCATCGCGTCACCATTTCCCAGCCATATTCCCATAAAGCAGGCCGGTAAACATTAGGGTTCTTCTCAAATCCAGAAAAAGACAAACAATTACAAATTTAGACACTAATATTGGTAATATGACCTGCTATATTATTGATAATTAGACCTGCTGCCTTCTCTTCTCTGTCTCTGGTGTGTCCTTGCTGTGGCAACGCAGAGTGTGCTAAGTGGTGCTGGGAGATGATGTCATTTTTATGTAAAAGCTGAGCTTGCTGACTTGCATTGTGTGCCAGTTGGCACGCAGCACCCATTGATACTGGCACTGCCCTCGGTCCTTCCAGGGGGAGGAGAAGCCATCAGCAGCACCAGACTCCAGCGTATTACAGATCAGCACATTCATCTTGACCGAGCTGCAGCTCGAAAATGGCAAATATGTGTTTGCTTTAGCTGCTTCAGAAAAACTTTGCATCATGTGAGGCTAAGGGATACGAGCACCAATGCTGCACGAGCAGTTGCAGAACTTCTGCATTGTATGTAGAGAAACTGATAACTAACCCTGTTTGACAAGATAAGGCTGGATATATTGAAAAGAAGAGGAAGATGTATCGACACAGCGAGAGAAACTTTTACATCAGTTTAAAAAAAAAAAATTATCAGCATTATAAAATACCTTTCTTTGGTCCTCACTGTAACCCCTGAAAGAGCCACTGAAGACTCAAGAAAGCTGTAGGATGTTAGCCGTGTGGGTGCTCATAAACGGTGTCTGTAGGTGCTAAGAACAGTAAGAATTCAAAAAGTTGCACATTTTTCTGCCTTCCAGTAATATTTACTTTAATTATTTCACCTCTACAGGCTTGTCAGAAGTGTGACAATGAACCATCCTAAGATATAAAGGTAGTCGGCTGGACTACCAAATGGTCTTGAGCTGACATCTAACACTGAACCTACTGTAAAAGGTTGGGAATCGCAGATTTACGGCATATAAACTGTACTAGCAGCTAACCGTGCTGCACATATAACTGCAGGCTCAGAGGACTCTGCTCACTCCAGTGTTGAACTGTTGACGGTCACATGTTGTATAATCAGCATTTACAGTAACAGGGTAGAATATGAAATTCAGAAAGGAAGGAAATTTAAAAATGCACAACAAAATGTGTTTCCATCAGATGTAAAGAGCACTGAATGCGCATATTGTGCAACTTGTTACACAATTGTAGACAGTGATGCTTTTAGCATAAAATGACACCAAGTACAACACACTATTTCACAACTGGATAATAAGTGAATGTTTGCGTGGTGTAAGCGTGTCGTGCCGGACAGATTCCCTTATCTTGTGCTTCAAGACGAGTCTTTGATGTGAGCAGGCAGAGAGATGTGGCGCGTGGAAAAGCAGAAAAATATATCTAATATCTTAAATGGATGCAGCGAAACCTGCATGTGGTGAAGATAAAGATCCAGCCTCGGCTTGGCTTTCTGTTATCTGAAACGGTATTGATTGTAATTCTGGGGAAGATTGTGGCCTTTTGTTTGCTTAATAGAAAATCCCACACCAACGGGGCCTCCGACTCTGCTCACCCAAGCAGAAAGAGGATGTAAACAATGGAAACATGTATTTTTACCAGCGCTGTCAGCTTGGTTTCCTGTTCTTCCACGGAGTGAAACGCGTTAATGTTTCAGAGAATGTGGTTTGTTTCCCTCTAACAATGAGGATCTCTGATTGTGTCTGAGCAGAGAAGCACAAGACATCACATGATTTGACTGTTCAGGGGCTGATTGCTCGTTTTTTTTAGCCACTGAAGGAATAAGAGCAACATTTATCATTACAGCTGTTTTTATTTTTTTGTGTTGTCTGTGTTTATGCTGGTTCATGCTGGCTGTGCACCCACTGCTTCAGTCTGTGGAAGGAAATATCAGTGTAAAGGCAGAGGTTTGATTTGGAACAAGCAGCCGCATGAACTTTGGTTTGATGAGTTAATGCTGCCGGGGTGTGGTTTTTGGGGTTGCTTATTGTACACGTGATAAAAGATGTATCGCGATAAAGACTGTAAAATGACTGCGCTCTTGTATACAGTACTGTGGAAAGTACAACTAATGTTGTAATATTCTGCTGGCAACAGTTCTTCAGGCTGTTTATTGGGACACTGACTGCTTTTTCACTCATTTTGAGTCCAGTCCTTGTACCCAATCATTTTTAGAGGATTTTTTAAAAGCTGTTTATGAATTTTCAAGCATTAAAAAAAGTAAC
>VOQK01012147.1:3781-14718 GCA_015052645.1 Benitochromis conjunctus
AGCACAATAAAACTGAATACATCAGCAGGGACATTGATGATGCAGCAAAATGGTACTTAGAAAATTGTTATTGTCTTTTTATGGGTTCTCCGGAGACTCGCTGCATCTACAGAAATATATAGAAAATTACATTTGAATCATGAATATTTGAAGTTTAGAAATAATTTATTCCCTTTCATCAATCAGTGTTATGAACAGGAGGAATGATGTCAATATTTCATTTTTGAAAAATCATGCTAAGATAGATGGTACCGTCTGTCAAAGCTGAATCTGCACGTTTAAGGACAAAAAACAAGCAAAAAAGCAAAATAACACACTTGAAAGTGAGTTGCATTATATATATATATATATATATATGGAACATCTGACATTTTCTAAATAAATCAAAGTTATAGTAAATAAATTACTTGTTGGCTGAAGGATGATGGATCAATGTATGAAGCTCATTAATGTTTTTTCATAATACCGCTCTTCAGTATTCACCTGTGAAATATTACGATATTCTTTGCTACAATCACCACATACTAATTTTGAGTTTGTTTTTTTTAAGACATATCGCCGTTGCTACACACATGCTCAGACATGACCAAAAGATCACAATCAGAGTAAATGAAGAGTGAAGGTGTAGATACAGGAAGAGAGAGAGAGACAGAGAGAGAGAGAGAGAGAAAGCGTGAGGACATATTGATTGGTATGAGAAAGATGAGGCAGAGACAGAGAGAGTGGGTGAGAGAGGCTTGGTACAGCTGTGTGATGGAACTGGGTTGCTATCTTAAATGAGGAATCCCATATGAAGGTCTGGATTAACCAAATTTAATCCCTCATCAAACAGACAATAACAGTGCAGCCTAATCCCCCCCAATTCTCAGATTAGTGCGCTCCTGCTCTCGTCTTGGCAGCGCAGTGGGGACCGGTGCCGGCCCGTTGAGCTCTCCTCCACAATGACCTCTGGATGAGAACAGGCTTACAAGCTGCACGCCTGAAGCTTCATCGCAGCGGCTGGTAGTCAACAAAGTTTCACCAGATGAACGGTTATAGGGAGACTTTCACAGGACGTGGGAGGGTGAAAGAGAGGACATTTAGGAGTTTACCTAAAATTGGGTTGAGTATCTTTTTTTTTTTAAGAGAGATGCTCTCAAAGTGTGCAAAGAGATTTGTGAAAAATGTAAGGTTATGGAATATGATTAACTGCAAATTATATTAAATAAAGCTCATAAAAAGGTGTTTCATTGCAAATGACTTTGAGGACCTTGATTGTACTACAAAACCTGTAATTAGAGGTTGAGATATGGGGGGATGTAATTACCTCCAAGAGTGAGGACCCTGGAGTAAACAAATATGTTCGTCAAGCAAATAAAGGATTACTGCGTATGTGCTCACTTCACTTCTTAACCCATCTGATTCATCTGGGAAATGCAAAGCACAACATAAGGCAAGAGGATGAGAGAGACGGAGAGAAACAGTGAAAACAAGAACAGAGAGAACGGAGTCGGACCAAAACTGCTGACACCCGCTCTTCTGTGCCGGCTGGATGCGTCGTTTCCTCAGATAAAACATAAATAGGCAAATTCTCGTTGGGAATATGTGTTTAGTTGAGAAATATTTATTTATGTTTTTGTTTACTTTAACTTTGAAATTTCTGAAGTGCACCCCAACAATTTGATCCCACGTTTTTGCTTATTTATACATTCATACGATTCAGAATAATTCAAAGGAGTTGACCATATTTGAAGCTTCAAGATAATATTCTATGGAAAAAGGGGGTGCATGAGGGAATGTGCACACGCAATGCTCAAGTCAAGGGCTTGTTAACTAGTTTAGTTTTGCTGATGAAATCCTCCATCACAAGTTCAAGCATACAGCTTATATTTTGATTTAAACCTCTGTTGACTGTCTCCAGCATTTTCTGTCGCTTGTGCAAATGCTGAGTTTTAGTTTCTCTCTTCTAATTAAGGTAATTGTGATTGAAGTGTGGCCTGTTTTACTGTAGCCTTGAGGCAGAAAAGGTTGTGTTTTTGCAGCGCTAAGCTGATAGTTGGTGGAGGTACCAGGTCAAACCTGAGACCCTCCAGCACCAGGAGACAGATAGTGGAATGTCAGATGACCTGAGACAAGTTGGCGTACCTGAGAGGAAACAAGAAGAAGCAGAGCACATGGATGCTGTGCTTGAAATAAGACCTCGTACTGTACGGATAAGACATAAGATGTACGGATAAGATATACTGAGAATGAAGCGCCATGCTTAAATTTTTACTACCCCCAAACTGATGATGTGTCCTTAAACTACAATGTCATCGTCAGCCTTTCCTTTTCTTCTCTGTCCTGCATTTGTACCTGTGTACAGTTATGTCTTTTTTTCCTTTTAATGTTCAAATGGTGTGTCTTACATTTTAAGGAATTTTCACTGTGAATTTGAATAAATAACCAGCTAGATCTGCCAGCATTTGTGGAAGTACCTGTAAACCACAACAAGAGTTAAAATGTGAGCTAAAAACTTGAGTAAAGTGATGTCACTTCTTTGTTTATTGGCATCGTTTCAGTCTGCGTGCTTGTGTCCGTGTGTGTTCTTCACCTGTGAGAAGATGTCAGCACTGGTGTAAATCCGCTACCCTTCGAACCACCTGGGTAAAATGAATCGCTGCATGAGTGATAGTAACGGTGGTCTTTTTTACGCTGTATCATAACGTGTTTTTCTGTCACACATAGAGAAGCATCACACATTCACAACAATCTACATTTAAAGAAATACAGAACTGAATTTAAACTAACAACGCTTCTAATGCAGCGACTGGAAGTTAAACACTTCATATTCCAGTAAAGAGCCTTCATGCTCATTAAAGTAAAAAGCATTTTTTTATATTTAACATTATACTTGCCTGTCTTAATAAATTTGTCCACAAAGTCATCAGCTTTTACAGTATTGAGCTAAATTTGCACAAACATACATTACTGTACAAAATTGCCTGTATTTTAGAGCATGTTGTTGAAGTGTATTATTAAAAAGTGATTACTGTTTCCATATACGGTAGTTCAATACAAATAAATAACTTAAGATCAAATGCTTTGTTGTGCATACTACAAGCATAGAAACAGGAATCCACATTCAGGACAAAAATCTGTCTTAGTCATATTTTATTTTCAGTTAACAAAAAAGAACGAAACCTTTTCAAATAGAGAAAAACAAACAAGCAAAAATCACCTGCACTCTCTGGCCTATATTTAATTTTCCTGAATTATTTACCTTGAATTCTTTTGTGTTATGTAACTTCAGATTATTTACTTCCAGGAATAATCTTTCGCTTTGTCTGTTTTTTCTTAATAAACAATACTTGCAACAATACGCCTAACAGAGTAATACACCAGCTCTCTGTAAAATATCCTTTGTGTCTCTGCATTTGGTGTGTTAGTGTGCATTGTATACGCTTGTGTGTGTGTGTGTGTATGTGCGTGTGTGTGTGTGTGTAAGCATTCTTTGGAGCAGGACCAGTGCAGTAGTTATGGAGCTCAAGCGGCCAAATGTTGTACCGCTGCCAAAAACAGTAAAGCAGCCCCCACTGATATCAGTTATTAATATTTAACTGTCCACTATTAAAGTTTAAGGCGGTTGAGATGGAGCTGGGGGGAAAAGAGGCTACTTCACGATCACTGTCCGCACAGCACTGTAAACATGTTCACTAAAACCCCCCTGACAGTGTTACAGTGTGGATTTAGGTAGTGGGAGGCAAAAGTGCACGAGGCTATAGCTGTTCTGTGTATGTGTGCGTACAGTATGTGAGGCGAAGGCACTGGACATGATAAATGCATTTATTTCTTGCATGAGCCTGACTGTAAAAAGTCTTAGCGTGACAAGCAGAGGAATATGAGCACGCTGGCAACCGGCAGCCAGCATCAACAACATGTCTTGTAATGCAAATGAATAGATGCGGTGAGCAAAAGTCATGTTCAGAGGTTGCAATTCTTGGCTGCTGATGGTCATATTTACTGTCCTCAGTCATCAGGGTGCAGCGAGTCTCGTGCCATTTCCTTTGTCATAAAACACCTATAGATTTACTTTTATTTGTCACCGTAAACCTGCACCAGAAAACAAATAAAAACGCCATATGGTTTATTGTGTTTTATATTCAAGACACAGCAATAAATCCATGGCTGAATATAAAAACATATATGAAAATATAACACGTCTGACAGACGCGTGTGCATATTACACATTCATCAGAAATGGTTTTCAGAGCAATTTCTCAATAAATGTTTCTAACTTTTGGTGTAAAGTCATTTTAGACAATCGTGTTAGTCGACTGTATACAGTGTGAAAATAATTTTGTAAAACTTGTTGCCCCCGTCACAACACGCTGTTTTCAGTTTGTTTTTTTGGGGGGGAGTTTTTTGTCTTCGGAGAGCCTCGAGCGCGACCTCCTCTTGACGTACCGAGGTAAACAAGTCAAACCAAGGTTAAAACAGGAAGAAATGCAGTGTGAGATTCAGCGATGTTCCAACTTGCTCATGAAGAGGTTCTAAAAAAGAATAGGCTGGCTGGCTAAAACTGAGCATGAAAAATACCCCACCTCTACGTTGACCCATATCATCCATTATGTGTGGTGATTATGAGAATAGAACTGCCTTATGGGTAGCCACAGTTCCAGGAACCAATAGCTCACTGTCAGGCTGTGTTTTAACCGGAGGGTGACCAGGTTTGTTACAGTTTGCTTTATTGAAGCCTCGCTGAAGTCACAGCAGACGTGGTTAATCTGATTGCGTCGCTGAACTGCTGGATCAGTCAGCGACCCGCTTCAATTTATATTCAGATAAATGGACCAACAATTGTACCACACACAGGCATCTTCAAAGAGGTCATGACCACAAAGAGAGCACAGCTGACAAGGTTGGTAATACATGGGGCCTGCGCATGATGCTGGATCATACGTGCGCTCTTTTCTCTCATATAAATCAAGGGCTTGAAATAAAAGGTGTGTCTTTCCCTAAACTGCTTTATGTCACAGTGCTTCTCATGCATAATGCATTCATTCAAATGGCAATGGTCTGCTTTAAGAAATAACAGGAGAACTTAAATCTTTGCAAAAATTAGGCTTTTAATGAAATTTCCATGAATGCAAATGCAGGCCAGGTTTCAGCGTAATTCTGCCCAGGAATTAAACTAAGTTGGCCCGGTTTATCTTAATAGCTGATCTCGGCCCAGTGGGGCTGGTATTAAGTCTGTCGGTCGCAGCACAGTGCTCAACGCAATCACAGCTTTGCCTTCTCTTGCGTAGCTTCCTCCAGTGACCAGCACAGAATTAACATGTGCGTGGACATGCACTCACACACACATACACACTTACCCCGGCGCGTACACAATCGCACACGCACACACGCCTCAGTGGATTCCAATATGACGTTCCTCCATTGATATTATGGATGTAATTATGCCGTGTTGATTGTTAAAAGAGATTTGTCTGTGGACTATACAGTATTGTTTAGGAAGCGACGATCAATTTCAGCCATACTTCAAACTTCTGAGTTTGCGTTTCATTATTTAAGGTGTTATACATTAATAAACTGTTTAAGGTGGTTTGGGAATTTCCCCTGTCTTAAGTTAGTACTAGTATATCATCTTTTTTCTTTTATTTTAAAATCTTGAAATGAAAATGAGCGGACAACAAAGGTAATTGATTTCAGATTTATCACAGGACTGTATTGATGCTAAATATTGGTGTAATTATGGAGCTTGCGTGTGCACGTGTGTAAACTGCTGTTTTAGTTATGTGACATTTACTCAAAATAAGTGGGGTCAGAATTTCATTATCAGACCATTTGAATTCAAACTGATTACCATATTAAGGTATGCAAGACAGACAAAAGTGTCTCTAATTAATGCACTGAGATCACAGCTTGTGGTCTGTGATGGTAACCGTGAGCATGTGTGTACATGTGTGTGATCTGCATGTATATACAGTCATTTAAGTCCCATCTACTCGCACAGATCCTTCACAGTTTTTCCGTCTTTGTCTGTTGTTCACGAGTGTCGTCCTTCACACTGTTTTCACCGAGTGCATGAAGTGGATCTGTGTGCTGAAATGAAGTGTCCTAATGGTCCTCCTCACAGAGCCATTGTGTGTTTGGTATATAGCTTCCAGTGGGAAGTGAAAAACCACTGGTCCCTTTACTCTATTCTAGCACAAAGTGACTCGGAGTAACTGCCAATGATAACTAGTAATTACATCCATTTAAAATGTGCATTATTTTACCCCTGCACTGAATAAACTAGTGAGGCAGAAAATTGTCCAGTTTTATCCTCTCTCTTATAAACATGCATTTTTTCGAAAGGAAGCATTTATTTTTGACAGGTTTTATCCTTGAGTGAGGCTAAACATTCTTCAGGAGTTTTCATACTAATTGTCACTGTGACAGACTGACAGAGGGAACCAGACAGACACCAGGACAGACATACATTTAGTCACAGTAAAGTACCATGGGCCAAAATTAATCTCTCCAGTTCACTACAGCGACTCTTACCCTGAGCCATTGAACTTTGATAGAGGATTCATCTTTTGAACCTGAGGCATTTTGACAAAAAATATTATTTGCACCAGTCCACAAAGAGAACATGATTTCCTGGGTGGAAATGTATTTGAATGGACATGTGCTGTCTATTCACTGAGGGAACTTTCTCTTAATACCAGTCTGGCTCTGTCCCTATATGTGTGGACTCATTGTATGCATGTGGCACAAAGAGTGATAGGAGTCTTTAGAAAAGAGCGAAGCTCTCCACAGATTAGACTCCATTAGCATTTAAGGTACTGTCATAAATTCCTCCCAAAGTGAAGGAGAGAGGCAGGACAAATGAAGTAGGATTAATAGGGGCCCGAGCCTGACCGATAGTGGGGATTGTGAGGCAGGGTCACCTTGGGATAGAGGGGCAGGGTGGCAAATGTGTACGGGGGAGACTAGTAGAGGTAAAGGTAAGATGGACTTAGACATACAAGACTGACATATGAAATGTTCTGTACAGCTGAATTTTGATAAAAGAAGAAAGAGCATGGAAGGTAAAAGGAGGAGATATGAGTTAACAGTGCAGAGGAACAGAGACAGAGTTTGTTAGGTCTCTGACCTTCCCTGCAGCTGACCCCCAGATCGGTAATGGGGTCAACATAAGGAGACAGATAGCTGGTATGAGTCAAGAGGAGTGTAGTTGAGGGTGAACTGCTTTAAATGCAGACTTGTCAGTACTTTCTTATTTATCAACAGCCCAACTTGTTCTCATATGTTCAAAACAAGTTTCAAAAGTTGATCTTTCTAGAACCTAAAGTTTTATGTAAACCTACAATAACATTAGCCTTATTCAATAACAATAACAAAAACATAGAGGTGGAACCATTTTTATGCACAGATACACAGATTTTCACCATCTAACTGATATCATGCATTTAATTGTTGGCATGTTTTTGCTAAGTTACATACACACAGGGTGCAACGTGGAAGAGTAATGTTTGTATAATAACAAATTTAATTTAAGAATCAGATGTCTGTTAATATTAATTTGGGCTTTGGGGTGGGGTTGAGTATGTTGGACATATTCCATGTGTTAAATGGCTGATTGTTTATGTGGATCTGATGAAGATGATATTAACATCGTAGAGTCTTACATGTATAAAGATATTAAAACACATTGCAGAAATATGAAGCTGGAGAACGCTAACATGAAAATGGATATAACGCTGAAAACTTTTACTTTTTTTTTTTTCGAAAGAAATCTAAAAGCTCAGTTAGTTCGTTTCGTCTAACTCTTTTGAGACGGTCCCTAACTGCAGCTTTCCAGTTTCCTGTCTTCTGCAGAGTTTGACGCTACATCAGCCAACTTTCCTCGGTGATCAAATGTGAAATCCTCGACGGCCATAGTTCCCTATAAAACTAAGGTAGGCTACACAGCTGTGTTTGGAGCCTTAATAATGTAGTTGTGCTAATTTATTGGTTTTGTAGCTGCATACCACAGTCACCTGGAAAACCAACGCTATATAAGAACTTTAGACATCTGAGATTCAAACATTGTGACAAAGATTGATTTTCAGTAACTGCAGCAACGTATGTCAGATTCCAATCTGGTGATTTTTGTGACTTTATAGCCGCAGTGATGTTTCGGATAATGTATCTCTGGTGGTCTGGGGAACTCGTGGTCAAGTGAAGTACGGAGCTGCTGTGGGTTTAGGAAGCCACGATCAATACCTAGAGTAAAGTCAGGTGTTCAAAGCGTCACCTTTTAAGTCTAAAAATGGTTGAAAGCACTGTGTGTCACTGCAGCTTAAAACCGCACTGATGAAAGCAGTACAAGTTCAGAGAACATTTGTGGTCCAAAACAAAATGCTGAAAGACACTGAACCTTTCAGACAAGGTCAGAGGAACAGCAAAGAGAGAGGCCTGCAGTAGAAAGCAGGAAGGCAGCTCACGTTTCACAGGTTTATATCTCCATAGCGAGTTATGATGCTGACCAGGTTAGGTCTGGAGCCATGAAGCTATGCCCAATTTCATCACCATTCCTGGAATATTCTTTCCTTAATGAACATCAGTAAGAAATATACTGTAGATTCTTGGCAACTTCTAAATAGCTTTATCCTTCGCTTTTTTCCCCTTTTCCCCAACAGTTTCAATTTCAAGTTTGAAAGTTCTGAAAGAACCAATATATATGTTCGTGCAATCAGACACCTATTTGTGCTTGTGGAGCTTATATCAAATTCTCAAGTTGACTAAAACCACATTTTAATGCATTTTTTTTATTCTTTCAAACTCTCAAACAAGGATCAGCAAAAAATTCCTGAAACACATCTAAACAGATGAATAATAGAATACATATCTGTAGTCTGGTATGTCTTAATGATAGAGGTTTGAATGTGTAAGACGACAGTTTTGTCAACTTATCTAACCTCTATCAAATCTGTTTCCAGATTTCCATTCTGGCTTCAGATTTTCCAGAAAGGAAAGCCAACAACCTAGATAAAGAAAAGATGTCCTCAGTGTATTGAACTTTCTTCATAGTCAGGATCCCAGCTCACAGTTATTACTATAATAGGTCTTTTTTAGTGGTACTTGCCCAAAGCACCTAAAGCATAAACACATGGGGTAAATGTTATGTACAGCACTTTTCCTAACACACTCACAGACTGCTCATTTCTCTGGCATAGCTTTGTTGCAGTATTGTGTTTAAAGTCATCATATTTTTCTAATATGATAGTTTGATCTTGTGTTGATGTATGCTCATTCATCCAGGTAAGGAGATCCCAAAAAGTGGATTCTGTTCATCGACGAAGCGTGAAACAGCTAGCTCGATCTTCTGTATAATCTCTTTCTTTTTATAGTCGCTCTGCTGCCAGTAGATCTGTTTGTGTTTATGATTGGTGAGATGCTTCCAGCAGGGACCCCTTTCATATTAAGGCACTTGCAGCCAGATTGGAAAACCCTGGATCTACTTATAGACTTGATAGCGAATGTTCATGTGACCGTTTAACCTCGGTGCCGATGTGAACCCAGATAAAGAAAATCTATCCTCGGTATTTCTGCACATAGTACCGTTCTGTGTTGGCCACTAAATGTTGAAGCTTTTACAAACAAGTAGTCTTGTGATCCTTTTTCACTGATTGTAGATACTCTAAAGTAAAGATGACTTGACTCTTTTTGAAGTTAGGTGTAATACCGCAGTAAGCCAAAGTTGTTTTAAGCCCTTTAAATACAGTGTCTCTCTTTGTCCTGTTGCTTTGTCAAGCAAAAGAAAAAAATAGTTGTCTGTCTCTGGGAGCTAAATTGAAAAGAAGAAAAGAAGACAACACATGTTGTCCTGTACAGTATTGATTTGACAAGCTATGATTAAGCTCTACTTACTGGGTTCCCATCCATTTTAGGTTGCAACTGAAACCACAATTAGACTAGATGCTGAATCACTGACTTGCAGCAAGTCTGTAACAAAGTTTCCCCACTCCTCTGATCTGCAGTTTGAATTGACTTTCAGCCAGCCAAGGAGGTGAGGGTGAATGTCTGCCTTTATGCAGCTTAACTCCCAACCTTTACAGTAGCAGGGACAAGGTGACTTACAGGTAATCTATAAGAATAAGGAGCCAGGCAGGCGCCCTGGGCTTTTATTAGATCTCCAATACTCCCCGGCCCCAACCCCAGTCCTAGGCTCGGCCCCAGATTGGCACTTGCTGGCTCCACCTAGAGAAGGGCTACGTCGCAAATTACTCCAGACAGCCACAATGACATCCACCTAAAAACCACCTTTCCTTTAACAGGGCGGCTAGGGCAGCAGAGGATAGAAGATGTCAGTGTCTCCTCGTATTCAACTGTGGAGAAAGTGAAAGAAAGGCAGAGAAGGAGTAGAGGGGTCTATCTGTCAGAGCTTAAGGAGTTTTCTAACAGTACATTGACCTTGAGTGGTTGCCATTGATTTCCAGTAACGCCTCCCAAACAGCGTTGCGAACCCCGCCGAGCACTGCGGGACCCTGATTGGGAACAGATTTCCCAAATTCCGATAGCGTGCCACCTGCCCAGGATGATGGATAGTCCTCCTGTATCCCATCAATCCTCACCTGCTGCCGAGGAGGTGACACCTGGGCCAGATTTATCATCATATACGACATCAAGGCTAGGAGCCAATCAGGAAGAGGTATACTAAACTGAGGCCCCTCCCCCACGGAGGGCTCCATTATGTTTGGAAACAGATTTATTCCTGCAAAGTAACAAGAGGAGGGGAGATGAGAAGGGAAAGGAAGAAGAGAAGAGAGGGAAAGGGCAGAGAGATGACTCTCTGGGATAAACAGACGTAGAGTAAATGATGCTTTAAGGCCGTAGCATGCTATTAAGTATTGCACATTCATAAAGTTAAGGAAATCACCAAAATGAAGGATCTGAGGCAGCGATATAAGACTTTTACAACAGTTTACAAAAAAAAGGTTTCT
>VOQK01012147.1:17881-31539 GCA_015052645.1 Benitochromis conjunctus
TCTTTTTCTGTTTCATCATTAGAGGCTGTCCCACGTTGAGAGGAGAGTAATCTGAACTATGTGTCCCAGGGGCCCATTCCTTTACTTCCTGCTGTAGGAATAAGCGACCTATTGATTAGTTATCAGCCCGTAATTGGGCTGCGATCTCTCTCGCCCTCAGATATCCCCTAGATATATGACACTCCTGACAGCCTGAGAGGTGGGTGAGGAGGCTGGGGGTGAGCAGTGGCGAGGGTTTCCTCCTGCCTGCCTGCCAACACTTTACTCAACAAAATGCCTTCTTGACCGCATAGATGCCAATTGCTGCCCACTTTTCTTCCTGCAAAGGGATTTTCAACATCATGCCAGGGAAAGATTATTCAATCTTTCAAATTATACAGCCAGCAAGAGGTCCAGCAGGATTTTATGCTCTGTGTTAACTATGAGCACCCATTTTTGCCATTTTCTCATAGGAATAAACTCTGAAATTGTAATCAGAGTTTTAAAATGAAAATGGTGCGGCTTACTGAGAAAGAAACTTATATAAGCTCAGAGTAAGTACACCATTCGCATATGGATAATTGCCTGTGAGGGATTTCAATACAAATTGAGGCTCAGGAAGCGGATAAGCAACAGGAAGGGTGTCTCTGCTCCTGTGTAAGCATCCAAATCTACTGTGAGTGTGCAAAGAACCATGACTAACTCTGACTAAGTCTGTTTGTGCGTTTTTAGGGAAAGCTTAAAGATACTTTCCTCTCTTCTTCATCTCGCTTCTTCTTGCTGTCATAACCTCCTTTTTCCCCCCTCTAAAAATAAATAAATCATCTGTCGCGCTTAGGATCTGTTTTCGTTTGAGTGTTAAGTGCATGTGTTACTCGCCACGTGCACCCACGTTTTCCAATCATCTCCCTGAAGTGTTAATTGTGAGTGTTTGAGTGTTTGTCGTCAGAGTTTACAGAGCACCTGTTCCACTGAGTTCTCCAGACAGACACAACATGTCAAACCCTCCATTTAGCAGGCAGATTAAAGCTTATGACTGCCCTCCCCTTGCTCCCTCGCTCCTCCCGTCTCTTCCTCAAAACCACATTTGATAAACATCTCATTTCCACACTCAATATTGCCATAATCAAAAGCCCACCTATTACATGAGGCTTGTTCATCATCTCGCCTCACTCACCCCTCAATCCAGTAACGGTCAACCCTTTTTCCCTCCGTTCTCCTTCCCCACCCCCGCCCTCCCCCAGAGAAGAGAATATCCCAGTGGAAGTGCATTTGTCTCGTGGCATTAATCTAGTGGAGATGTAAAGGATTGCTGTATGAGGCCATGGCGCTCTGTGGGCTGTATTGTCTCTGCAGCTTCCTCTGTGACAGAGTGCAGAATAACGCAGAAGGATGAGAGTTTAGTTTGCCCGCTCTCTCACACACACTCCTCCGCTCCAAATTATTCTTCAATTTCTGGGGGACGGATGAGGGGATTATCACAGCGAATTTAAAATTAATATTTGCATTCATCTGCAATAATCTTAAATCACACTGTACACAGAGGTGTTTACATTCTCATCTCTTTTTTTTTTCTTTTTTTTGTCTGAATCTTTAAATACTCTCTAGAAGAGTCTCTGTGGAGAAAAAGAGGCTTGTGTGGGAAGACTTGGGTCATGTGATGTGTTGTATCTGTAATGTGGTGCTTTACGTCTGTCTGTTATGGCTGCTCCCTGAAGTACACAGAGTTACGTGTACATCAGCCCCTTGGAAGCTGTCTGTGGGTATGTGTGTGTATATGTGTGCGTGCAAGACTGAGAGAACCACTGCAGGCCGTAGTCGTCTTTCTTTTCTTTATATTTGTGACTACGCTTACACGTTTTTTCCATAGTTACCATGGCACGAAGCGTTTACTTCCACAGTCTGGTCCTTACACATCAGCATTGTATTTCTTTTTTCTAACTTTACACTATTCTTTCATATAATCTAACTCAGGGTGGCACAGTGGCTAGCACTGTCACCACACAGCAAGATGGGTTCAAATCCAGTGTGGGGTCTTCGTGTGTGCAGTTTGCATGTGTGGGTTCTGTCCGGGCTTCCTCCCACAGTCCAAAGACATGCAGGAGGTTAGGGTAATTGGTAATTGGTCCTGTAACAGATCAGCCTGTCCAGGGCGTACCCCACCTTTCACCCTATGATAGTTAGGATAGGCTCCAGCACCCCACCCTACCCCCTTGATCCTGAATTGGATAAGCAAAACAAACTATGTATTAATATCAGGGATATACAGTATACGCGTGGAACAAGTGCAACATTTTACAGCATTTTAATTAGATTATATTATTAATGTTTACGTCACCAACCAAGTTAATCTTTAAACGGTCCATCAGCACCATGGTAACATCATTACAGTACTTTTGTCTGACAAGATAAATATATATTTAATTTACATTGATGTAAAACACAGAAAATCCTCACATTTCAGAGGTTGTCAGTAACTGTACTTAGCTCTGCTGCTTAATAATGAACTTAAAGAATTGATTATTTATTTTAAAATGTTTTTTAGTTGTTTTTCTTTCAATTACAGTCTTAAAAACATATTAAACTGTTTATGGCTTTTTTAACTTGTTAGTAACTATACTAACATAAAATTCTTCTCATTAATATCACGAGGGATTAAGGACTCCTGAGTCACCCAGTCACAGAGGGTGTTGCCTTAGCCTGAAAGAGTTTATTTAGAAGCAGCATGCACGCACCTTTGTGAGCGTGCATGTGTGTGTTGATGAAGATGAGGAGGAGGAGGAGGGGAAGCAGAAGGAGAAGGAGGACTCTTTGCAACTCATCTATGTATGATGGCACAGTTGGACTCTGACTAATGGGGAAACTCTTTATGTATATGAGTCACATTAATAACAGCACAGTGTGGACATTAATAACAGCGTACAGTTGCAGAAAGCATATAGTGCAGTACATATACTGGAACAGCCACATCAATAATAACTCATAATCTCCAACTAGAACATGAATCATCATGCCATGTGGACACTGGAAGTCACACAGGCAAACCCTGTGTTCATATAAACACCTAAAAATAGAAAATCACAGTCATTAGCCGCAAAAGGCTAAAATTGTCCCAGCGTGTCTCTCTCAGTTCAGCAGACTATTAGAAACCATTAGCTTTAAGGGGGAAATGAATAGCTCATGCACACTGTATTGTTTTTGTTATTTACCTGCTTCTCCACATGCTGGGTGATGCACGGTGGGGATAGTTAATGAGGCCAATAATGTAGCAGTGTGTGCCTAATGAGAGAAGATGAGCCCAGGTTCCATACAATTCACATTTAATTTTTGTGTATTTTGTGTGTAAACATTATTACATTCATGAACCAGGACTGTTGAATCCACAATTAACTACTTCACAGAAAACCTGCTACGTGCGGCGTCGCATATTTGTGTGCTGAAAAAGCCTTTAAAAATCGTCAGCGCACAGACTGCGCTGTCGGCACGCTACAGATATCCTACTCAAACTGCACTTGACATTTTGCTGTTTTTTTTTTTTAACATATATGATAGAAGTGTATCCCATGTTGCACAGAGCCAGAGAGCTGATGAGACCGTTCAGACGACGCCTGTGATGTCCACCTGCTGTGAGAGACAATAACCAGATGTGAAGAGGAGAGTTTGACACATGCAAGTCTGCTCATTGTGGCTAATTACCAGGCTGAAGCATCTTTCTGTCAGCCACAGAGCCACACAAAAAGGGTGCTACAGTACACGCTGCTTTTTTTTCTCCCCCCCCCTAATCAAATTCATCCACACGGGTGAATCCGAAACTCGTGTTTACTTGTGCTGGATTCTGAAGAATCTTCTCTACTGTCTGAGTTCAAACAGCAGAAATAGACCAAGGAAAAACAACAAAGCAACCTCACTTATATCAGGATGCCCTGCCTCTCTGTAATGAACAAACTCACTTGTTGAGGGCCTGCTTCTTCACGATCATCCTGGAATAGTTTTTCCAGGTTATCAAATCCCCACACTAACCATCAGTTATAGCAGCTATCTGCTTCCTGAGAAAGGTAAGTGAATCGAAAGGGTTGTAAAAGTCTGATTAACTCAGGGCTGGGTAGCAGGATAGTCAGATAGTGGGTGGGGAAAAAAGCGACCAAGACCATTCTGTCAGATGTTCCTCTTTGCAAATATGCCACCGTGTTTCTGTGATGTGGAAGCTTATTATCTTATTAAGCATTCTTTTATTTCCCCCTATAAAACACTGGCAAAGGGAAGCGTGGAGCTCTTCTTGCTTCTCCTTGTAATAGCTTCTCACAGCTCCTCATTCTATTACAAAAGATACAACGGTTAGTTAAGACCCCACGAAACATTTCATTTTCTTTCCCTCTAATTAAATGTGTCTCAGATGAGCCCACTGAGCCCACTTGTCGGGTTGTCCTCCATTTGGAGTGCCACCAGAGTTTAATATATGGCATTAAACAGGGATTGAGGATGAAAATGAAGCCTACCTCCCATTGGGAATGTAATGGATGATTAGAAGACATAATCTTAGTAATACAGAAATCCTTTAGTTTAGTTTCTGTCATTTTATTTAAGTTACTGTCTGTTAAATGTGGTAATGACTTTGGCTATTTTTGGCACAGTTAAAATTTCAACAGTGAGGTTATAAAATTCATATTTGGAAAATGCGTAGAGTGTGTGTAATGAGTCCCCCCCCCCCAAAGTTCTCATTTAAAAGAATATACTGCAGCGGTTTTGTACATGGTTTTCTCTATATGTTGTGTGTAAATGATGTTTCTGCATGATATTTTGGAGACACGACTAGCCCCTTCTTCTCCAAATAGGTACAGCTGAGCAAGCGTGTAAGCAAACCATTTCTACTGTAATAAAGCACAAAAAACAAACCACGTGAACATTATCTGTAAATGCAGAACGCGAAGGAACCTCAGAGGCAAACAAAAGGTTAACGTGCTGAAAATAAAAAGTGAGGTCTATTGCAACATGCACATAAGTCATACTGTAATGAGGATGTTTTAAATAGATGTAACAATTAGTAAAGTCACTGTACCAGTAAATCATAAGGAAGTCCTGGAGCACTGGTTATCAGTTACCCAGAATGCCTCGGTGTTCTCCTGGGGTTAAACTCTGAAAGGTCAGACAGTGTCTCATTTACAGTTTCTGTAGCTTCCAAATGTAGGCGACGGACAATTAACACAAAGCATGTAAACGTTAGGCTGCAACAATGGCATTTGTAACACACACAAAAACATGTTTTATAAAAGCCTCCGAGAGTTTAATGTTTCATTCTTTAATGTATTTAAAGCTATTGATGAGGTTTAAGCATTTCATGCTCCCAGTGGGACACTTGAACTTTGACTGAAAGGAGACACTTCCGTTCATTTTATCTACACTTAATTCGTTTGGAGAAACATTTCTAGTTGGAGCCGATCCTGTAGTGTGTTTTTATTATTCTACACTCAAGCATGCGATTATGGTGAAAACATTTAAATTCAAATGCTCTTAACTTTCCTCTCCACTAACACTGTGTGCAAAGTAATCTTTTATGATATACACTTATGTGGACCCCCTGTATTGTGTGTGTGTGTGTGTGTGTGTGTGATGTAACAAAGACAGCAGTAAACTTTTGTGTGTATGAAACTCCAAAGGGAGCAGGAAGTGGTGCATAGAGGGCTATTAGCCCTCAGTAACGCAGTTGATGCATCGGCTCTAGTCTTCTTGTTAACCCCTGAGACTCCAGGCTGATAAATCCTGGTTTAAGAGATCTGGCAAACCCAGAGCTCACGCAGCAACTTGTGTCTACTGTTGCATCAACTACAGATCTGCCCAGACTCGTATATGGCTTGAGTAGGTCTCTGTAACCACACATATTTTGCAGTGGTGATCATTTTGAGCATTCAAGCTTATCTTACAAAATGATCATTTTTATTCACTGCCTCATTTTGAACTTTCTTACAACCCTTGATGGTAAGATCATTTTTTTTTTCATAGCTCCTATTCTATAGGGCACTGAGAAGGTTTAATGCCATTACAATGGTTCAAAGACCTAAAAATGGCTTCACCTTAAACATAAAAGCATGTATTCATTGTTGTTAATTCCATGTTTGCTTCCTATACGGTCATGCCAGTCTGAAATTTACACTCAAACAGCAAAAAGCATGTAGCAGCATCAGATGGGACATCTCATCTAGCTAATATTTATTCAAAAGCATCAGAAGGGCCCCTGATGTGCGCTGTAATGAATAAAACACGATGTTTATCCTTCCTGTTTAACGTTAAGTCCCCATGAACAGTCACAGGGACCAAGAGAATATTTACTCGTGTTGGGACACCGGGGAGTTGGATTATCTGCTGGCGGCTTTGTAGTTTTCTGAAGTTTCCCCGTGTGACATGTTCCAGGGAGAGTGCTCTTATTTACTCTCCGGGTCCTGTGTGTATAGCCCTGCTCATTGTTTGTTCTTATGTGCCACCACTCCTGAGGACTGCGCTTCAGGAGAGAAAGAGGCGTACAAAGAGAGAGGCCCGCTAATGCTCTGATCATTACATGGGAGGACACAGATGAAGATTGTTGTCACAGCAGACTGTTTCACAAGAAAAGGATTTGATATTGACTTGCATTTAGTGTAAATATGTTATCGCTTGACGTGTATAAGAAAATGGATTTGCATCGCCTGATAAGAGCCGACTGCAGTATCTTTTTGCACCGAATGGTGGCGACATTGGGTTTCCAAACAGTGTAGACGAGCCAGACCCGTGCCGTGCTCTTTGCAAACTGTTTCGCCTTCTTACTCAACCACCCGATTCGTGTCATCTATTTCTGCGATTAAACGAAGAAAAGAGTGTGAACAATTAATCTGAGGCTCACTTTGCAAATGTTTTTGTTTTTTTTATACAATTACTTTGTGTTTGAGCTGAGAGTTTAAAAAGGTTGGCAGTGTGTAAGAAGATTTCGAGATTTAATCGCTTGTTAACTAGAAACCTGTGAAATAAATGGCATAAATAACTAATTCAAACGTCTATACAAGGCTTTACTTCCGGCCAGGGTCGAGAAAGTTTGTCTAATTGGTGTTTAAGAAGAGATGCTATAATAAATCTGACTTAAAATATTTAAGTTGGTTAAGTGAAAAAATTGGGGGGGAAAAGGAACTTTAATGTCAAATGCGTGTGGCTACAGACCAGTCGTTAAACGCTTAAGCGTAATCCACGGAATTTGTTTTTTTGTTTTTGTTTTTGTTTTTTTTGCTGTTTTCCCACGCATACTAGAAAGTATAAATAAAACGAATATCAAGTTTCATGTGTAAATTTGTGGCTGGACTTGGATGGTCCGAAAACTTCGTTTCTTTACTATTATGCTAATTACGTTCCTGGATCGCGCTGCTCATTGGCTGAGTCTCAGTCAATTTCATATTTCAGTCCTGACGTCAGGGCGCCTATAAAACTAAGCAATGCTTTTTAACTCGTCGGCTGACTGATCCCTTAGAAAAAAAAAATCTATCAATCCTTGGGTGGAGTTTTTTCCCCCCGTCTCCACAAGGCAACTATTTGCCCGGGACACGTACGTGAACCTCCTCAAATTGGCGCACTAATCCTAAAAGGAGCCATGAAGTGTTAAACGGTAGAAACGGAGAGAGCGGCGCTCAGATACCCGCACGCTGGGAGAGAGGGAGGAAACAGCGCTGCTCCAATGCGTCTGTGCAACACAGACTGAAGAGAGAGAAAAAAAAAAACAAAAAACTTATCGACTCACAAAACCTGAACCTGTGCTGCGCAATTAGTGCGAGAAAATTCACTTTTTCCTCCGGTTTTGAAGAAAATAAATAAAGAAATCAAGCTGGCTCAGTGCGTGTCTCAGCAGCCCACTTTGACAGGTGCTCCTCACCCCCTTTGGAGGACTGTCAACAGCAAGAGGATGGCATCAGAGCTGGCAATGAGCAACTCCGACCTGCCCACCAGTCCCCTGGCCATGGAATATGTTAATGACTTCGATCTGATGAAGTTTGAAGTGAAAAAGGAGCCGGTGGAGCCCGATCGCAACATCAGCCAGTGCAGTCGCCTTATCGCCGGGGGATCCTTGTCTTCCACCCCGATGAGCACGCCTTGCAGCTCGGTGCCCCCTTCCCCAAGCTTCTCGGCGCCCAGTCCGGGCTCGGGGAGTGAGCAGAAGACACACATTGAGGATTTCTACTGGATGTCCGGTTATCAACAGCAGCTGAATCCAGAGGCGCTGGGCTTCAGCCCCGAAGACGCGGTCGAGGCGCTGATCAACAGCAGTCACCAGCTCCAGTCTTTCGATGGCTATGCCAGGGGCCAGCAGTTTGCTGGCGCAGCCGGAGGAGGAAGCACCATGGCCGGGGAAGAGATGGGGTCCGCCGCGGCGGTGGTGTCGGCAGTAATTGCTGCGGCAGCCGCTCAGAACGGAGCGCAACACCACCACCACCACCATCACCACCACAGCAGCAGCCACCACCAGGCACCGGGCGTCCAGTCCAACGGCACTTCTGGGACAAATCACCCACACATGCGCTTGGAGGAGCGGTTCACAGACGACCAGCTGGTGACCATGTCAGTGCGGGAGCTCAACCGGCAGCTACGGGGGGTCAGCAAAGAAGAGGTGATCAGATTGAAACAGAAGAGGAGGACCCTAAAGAACAGAGGCTACGCTCAGTCCTGCCGGTTCAAGCGGGTTCAGCAGCGGCACGTCCTGGAGGGAGAGAAGACACAACTCATGCAGCAGGTCGAGCACCTAAAGCAGGAGATCTCCAGGCTGGTCCGGGAGAGGGACGCGTACAAAGAAAAGTATGAGAAGCTCATCAGCAACGGCTTCAGAGAAAATGGATCCAGCAGTGACAACAACCCTTCATCTCCGGAGTTTTTCATGTGAGTTTCGACATTATCGCGAAATAAAACTATAGCAGATGAATAACTCACTCCGCGTAAAAAGTTTTCATTATCAAACTTTTTTTTTTTTATTATTTACTTGACGCAAATCCCACTATATGCCTAGACCAAGAACTAATTTATCAACTTTTTGATTTTTTTTATTAAAATTATTTTTTTGAAAACAAGTTCCCTCCATTCTACCACTGCTGTAGATTTGGAGGGCTTTGTTATCCGCATTTTTTCTAATCTAGGAGAGGCGTATTAAGAAAACGTTCTACTTTTTGCGATCATACTCAGTATATTACACATAGTTTGTCTGACAAGATTTTTTTCATCTCTGTTCATTAGATTTGCAGTGTTTGATATTTGAAAGTTGATCCAACTTTATGCCGCAGTATACCAAGTGTGCATGCAAGCACTAAGTATACTTCTTTGAAGTTCATCAACTTGGCCCTTTTTCATCATTTTACTTTTGATTCAGTGTACAGATTCTTATCAAAAGTGCATCCATCGACAGTATGTTTTTTTTTCCTTTTTTTCTTTCTTTCTCCTTTTTTTTTTTTTTAAAATTTTGTTGTTTTTTTTTTTGTCTGCCAAACTTGGAGGATTGCAAGCCTGCCGTTTGACGCCACCTCATCTCATGTGTTTGCTTGTTATTGTGTGGAGCAACAAAAGACTGTATCCATTACAAACTCTTCATTGTTTTAAAGAGATGTGTTATTGAACTGCCCTGCATGCTGGACATGTATGGTTTTTTTCTTTCTGTGCTTGAAGATGTCCTTTTTTGTCGGATGACTCCAGCATGGCACTCATACTTCATTTAGGCCTCCTCACTTTTTTGGGACAGAGACAAAAAAGTGACAGGACTTCCCACCCCCTGTAGTGGTGCATTTCAGCTGTGTTGAAGTGCACCACCATCGGCTGTCATAAGACTGCAGTGAATGCGCTGGCATTCCTGATGGAAGTTTGTCGGCGGGGACCCTGGTGCGAGGGGAAAAAGAAAAGACTTCACAATGAAGGAAATTACCAGTCAGTTTCCTGGAAGTTTAGTCTGTTGCTAAGCCTATGTTGTTATTTAAATATATTCCACTGTGCATTTGTCATCATTTGAATAATTTTTAAAGCGTAATTTAAAGACAAAGTTTTATAATCTATGACGCAAAAGATATCATGTGCTACAGCTTATGTCATATAGATTTCTAGGATAATTAATAATGAGATTGCTGCCCAAAACTATTTTTTAACACTGATTAAGAGAAATTGGCTCGGCTCCAATTTATACAGTGAGCAGTATTGTGCAGTGCATAAAACAGCGCTTTTGCAGCATGTGCTATGAACCGAAGTGTGAGAGATCTGGTGTCCGCCACACATTTTGTTATTATATTTTAAATAACTATATTTAAAAAAGTATATTTAGAGAAGATAATTCTCACAACCGGAGTCTAAGTAAATTACTGTGCTTTTGAAAATGTGTTTCTTGATTGAACTGACTTATTCTGAACAGAAATGCACTAAAAAAACAAAACAAAGAAAAAACATGCCATGTGGAAGTTAAGGGAAAATTAGCTTTCCATCTCTCAAGAAGATAGATTTGACATTCGCTTACGACTTAGTCGTAACATTTTGAGATATTAGCATCAGTTCAGGGTATACTGTTGTTTTCTCTTAAATAAACGTAAAAAATTTGCAAAGCAATAACTAATTATTATAATCTATAATGTCCGGACATTATTAGATCGTCAGGGAGTGTCACCCTGCATGTATAAAAAGGGGGAGTACCATTCGCCAATAAATTTTGAAAATATGTTAATTAATCTTTCATCTTACATATAGTATATATATATACATATATATATATATTTTGCTGTGCAAAATTATTTCATTCACTAACCATATGTGATGTTCATATGTGCTCGTCTCTCATTTCATACAATTAAATGATATGCAATAAATGTATGTAATTGTCTTCAATAAGTTTCTCACTTTTCTTTTGAGTTGTCCTGAGACTCTTTGTTGTTTGTGAGTGAAACACACTGAAGTGAAACTAGAAAACATGTCATCTCCACATTACTGCACTACATTTTAACACTGCTTATAGGGGTCTTGTTACCCTCTTTTTAGGGTGTTTCTGCTAGATTTAATTTAGTAAGAGCTTCGTAGAACATTTTGGAAGAACCAGAAACATGACTTTTAAAGGAATCAGTTGAACATTTAAGGGAAAGCAATTCAGGCTGGCAGTGTAAAAAATTTGGAGACGTGGATGTTGCATGTAAAATGGAGAGATGCAAGTCCATTGTTTCAATAACTTAATGAAGCCTAATAATAATAACAATAACTCACAGTGGCGTGCAGCTAATTAAACATTTCTGCTTTGACAGTCTGTTGAATGATAGAGACGTATGTTTCTTCACAATCCGTGAATTAACACGTATTTATTATTATCTTTGATGATGATCCTAAAAGGGAGAAACAGACCTTATCTGCTGACATTTATCATTTAAACTCCTGCGTGATTCTATCGTTATAATCAAATAATTATGTATGTATCAATGAATTTCATCCTCATTTTTATTTGCAGAAGTCCAGTTTGATTTTATGTCTGATAAATCTTGTTAACGTTATTGTGAACTGTGTGAGCAGTGGTCATGTGTGAGTCTTTCTATTTGTGCATGTGTGTGTGCTTGTGTTATGTGCTGCTTCGTGTGGCAGTATGCAAGCGTGTATTTGGACTTAGGTGTAAATCTGAATGTGTGTGTGTGTTTCCATGAGTGGCAGTATGTAATAATGACAATGCTGTGAGTTTCTTGTGGCTGTGCATGATGCATGCTCCATATTTGTACCCTTCACTTACCCTTTTCACACATTCTTTGCTTACTTATCTGTTGTGCCCGCTTACCGTGTTTTTCGGACACTCTGCACTTACAGTCATTAGCATGTCATCATTTGGCTTTCTCAGTTGTATCCAGCTCTATCCTGTTTGTCAGTGGGTCTGGACGTTGGCCTGAAGCAGACACGCTGTGGGAGAGGGGGGTGCACCGAGGGCACAGCCATGTCAGGCATGTGAGGGGGCACTGGAGAAGGTGCCAATTTATGTCAGCCACTGTGGTTAGCAGAAGAGTCTCCGCTCTGCTGTACCCAATCTTGCATTTCATTTGGTGTTTTTACATCATACGCTGAATTCTTTTTAAGTTAACTTTTTGGACTGCACTTGGACACGAACTAAACTTGCCACTTTCCAGAAAGACGAGGAAAAGTTATTTTCTGAGTTCACAAGAAATAGACTTGTGGGCATTCGGAACAATTTGTTTGTTGAAACAGGAAGACCAACGTGCCAAAATACACTTTGAGGAAACGGTGCAGTTTCTGAAGACAGATTCAATCTGGATTTGTCTTCTGTTGTGCAGTTTAGCCACAGATTATCAGTGTCCAACGGATACAGACAAAGAACGCCTTTCATAAAAATGAACCACGCTGTCAGTGTGTTAAAGCAGTAAGTGATCAACTGTTTCATAGTCTTTGCCATTATAAATTTCATACTTGTTAAATTTGCAAGAAAGCAAGCTTCTGCACCATCTGCCAGTGATGATGTGCTACACAGCTCATCAAAAAGGAGAGAGAGGGAGAGGGAAAAAGACAGTTTTAACCCAAGATCTGAGGTGTGCACTGCTGCTGTGGTGGCTGATTTGCCCAGAGTGAGGGGAGATGCTGAGACAATAGTCAGGCTTGGGCTGAATTAAATGATTTTGCTGATGATTAATAGTGGTGTGGGCCAGTGGCTCCTGCGATGTAAAGATGATAAATCGTGAGTGTAGCTCTGTGCAGCTGTGCCAGTGTTGGGTCTTAGCATGTACACACCATGCAATTTACAGCCAAGCCGTTCTCCTTCTTCCTCAATTTATCTAATTACATCTAAAGCAGTAGTACCGTTATACTCTGATATGTCACATTAACCACAACAATGTATGAAATGACTTTAGAGAGGATAATCATTTGCTTTTCCCCTCATTTAAAAGACGTGTTTTTGTATTTGCCATTTCAAAGAGGAAATCATTTCCTCTTTACTTAAGAGTCTCTTCTTTTCTGCTTCTCTTTAAACCATGCTTTCAGTGTGGTGGCTTTTTTTGATGTGTTTTGAGTGGCATGTAAAAAATGAAAATTTGTTGTTTTGCTTAGGGCTTCTTTATAAGACTCTTAAACTTATTTAGTTTGACTGTTTCCTCATTGAAACAGATCATTTAGACCTCTAATGTCCATGCACTAAAACAGAGTCACCGCACGCATACTAGACATAAAAGCACACTCACCAGCTTACATGCAACAATACGAAAGAATAGATTTGCTCCATTCTTTTGTTTCAGAGCATAGTGTTACTTGTGCTTCTCTCTGTGTGTGACTCAAACACTTGAGTCCCCAAGCTAAATGGCATTTTTTTTGAAGACAGATCTAATTTGTAAAAAGATGTTTCCTCTTATATCTGTGGTGCCCGTACGCAGCGGTTATGTAAGTGATAAAATGATCGATCTTCCAGCGAGGCACTCATGTGGAACGCTGGCGCTATGCAGGTTGACAGCATAAGATGCAGCACAATGTTCAGTTAAGTACCAGTATGCCACTTGACAGAACCAAAAATAAGAGCCGGTTGGGGGTTTGAATTCTTACAGGCTTTAGAAAGTGCCAGAGGAACAATTGGAGCAAATCTTTTTGTCTTGCTGTAACGCACGGTATGTCACGTATGTGTTTGCAGGTGTAAACATGCATGAATTTGTGTGTGTGTGCAAGCATGTGTATTTCTC